>JANPYM010000004.1:1597041-1625593 GCA_025890175.1 Ciborinia camelliae
CAGCATAAAAAAAACACCCCCCCCCCCGGGGGCCCCCACTCTGTAGAACCCCCCCTATAATAAAATGGGTTTTGGGGGTATTTGAATAGGTTCCTCCAATTTCTGCTACTCAACTTGGATAAAAAAGAACACCAAGACTTTGAACCAGAAGCCCATCGATATGATGGGCGTTGATATAGAAGCAAAGGAGAGAAGCACACAATTCCATCAAAAAGACCTCTCTCTATCGAAAAGAGGCATTCAACACTTCACAGAAAATCTATCCACATTTAATTTGAATAACAAGATTAAATTCCTAGCATTGCCACGCATGCGGCTGTTCAACAGCCCCAGCTCCGTGGCGACAGGTGACACCATGGCTCGGGCATTTACAGATCTACAGTATTTTCATCACTCTGAGACGCTCGAAGCGGTTTATCTCGACAACTGTTGTATCGATGAGGTGGCTATTGCCGACTTTCTAAAACACACCCCGCATCTTAGAAAGCTTAAATACTCTCATTTGACAAGACCAGGAACTCATAGACAAATCTGGAATATCTGCAATTTTATCACAGCAATCGAGCGCGAGGCTGGGAGTTATCTCTAATAACTTTCTGTCATTATACACCTCACTAACAGCAACATCAGGCGAATAGCTGTGATTCCTTCTTGCGAGGTGTCACGTTGATATCAAGCGGAATAGGCCAACATGAGATACTTCTTAGGGAGTTGTTTCGTCATTTGGTCGCTAAGAAAAGTTCTCAGTTGCCTTTACTCAAGGAAATCTAAATATCCTTTCTATAAATCAAGTGTACATAGATGCAATTATTTTTAGGGAGATCGAGAGGGCGGGTGTGGTTTTAAAACGCGTATTGGGGTTTTTCTCGGTCGCTGATTCATGGTAGAGACCAGGATATCTGAAGACCATGTAACTGGAAGCCCGTTTTCAACAAGTTGCAAAATTCTTGGGCACCATGTGGTGGCAGAGGAGCAAACGTTAACCGCATATGAAGTCTTGTGCACTGCTGGTCTCACTACTGCTGGAAATTTAAGGAATGTGGCCTCGAAAAAAGACAGGAATTCAAGAGATAGGGGCTCCATTATTCTAACCCTCAATAATTAACATGATTATTGCTTTCGATGTATTAGTAAAATTGTCAGAAAAGCTCGAGTTACAGCCTGGTCATGGATTCATGAAAGATAGAGTGGGGTTGCAGGCTCGAGGGCTCCTGGTTTTTCTGGTTTTGCTTCCTTCCCTCAACCTTTGCACTACTTTTACACTGCTATCTTTCCTTCTGAATATGCCAAGCCTAATTTGTCTGCCTTGTTTGTTCTTAGCTGTTATCTGTTTTCATCGTCTCACAACTCTTCAATTTCTTTTCTCTGCTATTGGGCATTCCTCTAGTTAGCTTAGGAAGTTTTCATCCTCACATGTCTATTTTCATTATTCTCGAGATATTGGCTTTTTCCTTCAATCTAATTTTTTCTTGATCTGGGAAAGTTTCCGGAAAATATGATAGATATATCAATAGTTTCTAGTTCAATTAATGGTAATACAATAAGCATTTCACCCTTGGCGTTTTCGTATTGATAACAACTTGATCTTGTGATGACCAGTAAAGCGTTATTAGAGATCTTCTTCATGATGACCCCCAAGTCTACTATGTGCTCCAATGAAGCACTAGTTCCAAAAACATGAATAAGTAAAACCTTACGCTACTACCTAAGCTGCTAACTTAACATTGTTATAGTGCTATCATGAGTTTAGTCCCATTTCAATATTTGTTAGAGTGAGTAGACTAAAAAGGATTCTTATTGATTATTGGGTGCGGTGTAACGAGAGGAGATTTAGTCTTATAATCATATTTGTAAATGGCGATAGACAACCAGCGTGTGCGACCGTAAAGTCTCCATTAATTTGCATACGGAAGTTCAAAATAGCACCATAGTATCAATTTCAAAGTGCCCTTGCAAAAGATTTAACTGAGATTCCAAACCAATTTACTAGCACAGGTGCAAAATATCGTTCGACGCTCAGATCTACTTGATATTAACGGCAGATTTCATTGGCAGATTTTTCATCATACAAGCCACTCTTCAGTGTCTCCCAAGAACCTTTTATCATCTCATCAAAGATCATGAGATATAATCATCGCACAAATATGCTCCCTCCCTTTCACCCACCCACCACCCCTGCATACCCCAGATTCCGGATAAAGTGCCAACAGAAAGTTCCCGACGGCTCGTCGGGAAATTGAAACCTTCGTTTAATGAAAATCCGGGGTATGTGGCATGACACCCGATGGAGCACAGCATATTGGGCGTTTCATGAAAAGATTCAAGGAGGGTCACTCAAGATGAGGAATCTCATAGGCGGGCTTGATATGATGTCCAATACTGAATATATTAATATAGAGATAATTTGCCCCATAAGCAGGCTTTCGACATCGATCAGGAGACAGATTGTTAGCTCCTGTGACCAGAAGCTTTATTGATTAGACTTGTGTTTGTTGTCAATGTTGTCGTTTCATTTTTATATTCGTAAGATTATTATGTCGTGTTCGCTTCCGCCAACCAGAAATGGGAGGAGACGGCGATACTTGGCAGGAGATTTATATATCAGCTATTATTTTCCCGGCTTTGTTTTAGTGTAGAGACATTGATATTTTTTGACAGAAACAGTGACAATGTTTTTCAAACGACTTACAGCCTTGACACTTATCTCAGCCGTAAAGGCTCATGGTACTGTCTCTGGGATTGTCGCCGATGGGATCTAGTAAACCCCCCTTCCTAAAACCCCTATTCCTTTCCAGAAAATAGAGCTAACAGTGCAAAGCTACAACGGATACAATCCAAGCTATCAATATATATCCCCCGCTCCTGTAACCGTTGGCTGGCTCATCCCTCAAGACCTGGACAATGGATTCGTCGCGCCCGATGCCTACACTACTTCCGACATCATCTGTCACAAAGCTGCTACTCCAGCCCAAATCGAAGCTCCAGTTGCCGCCGGAGGAAAGGTTGAACTTCAATGGACACCATGGCCCGTATCCCACAAAGGTCCCGTCATCGATTACCTTGCCAACTGCAATGGTCCATGCGAAACAGTCGATAAAACAACTCTGCAATGGTTCAAGATTGATCAAGTTGGAATGATCAGTCCGACATCACAAACAAGTGGATATTGGGGGACCGATGTATTGATCGCCAACAACAACAGCTGGACTGTTATCATACCCTCCAATATTGCCACGGGCAATTATGTTCTTCGCCATGAGATTATCGCTCTCCATTCCGCTGGCTCTGCGAACGGTGCTCAAAATTATCCGCAGTGTGTTAGTCTTGCGATCAAGGGCACAGGAACGACAAAACCGGCTGGTGTTTCCGCGACTACATTTTATACTCCGACTGATCCGGGTATTCTGTTCAATCTCTATGGGACTCTGTCGAATTATACTATTCCTGGTCCTGCACTTTACAGTGGTGCAGCTACAATTACACAAACGCTACCTGGTCCACCGACGGCAAGCGCAAGTGGTGTCTATACTGTTTCATGATAAGGTTGAAAGCAAAGAAGACTGGACTCGCAGGCGAGGAAAGTGTAGTGAGCTGATTATGGCGAGATGGTATTTTGGGTATTTTGGGGTAATTGAGTGTCTGTTAAGATAATGGAGAATGCTACAATTCAATCTTCCTCATCGCCGTGATAGTATAACAATAAATCTAAATCTTCCATCGAATTCTAATTATGATTAACAAATGAAAATATTACTCCAGACCCTAGCATGTTGTGACAATCATCAAATTTATTACCAACCACTCATGTATTAATAATAGTAAGACTTACCAAAATTCCAATACCTTATCAACCAGCGATAGGCTTTAATGACTATATATACCGCGATAACTCAGGTTTCTTCATCCAGATCGCAAAGGCGACAAACAGGCCTGTTTGTTCAGGTCAAATGCGGTCTGGTGGTGGAATGGTAGAGTCGCCGGAACCAAAAAAATCCTCATTTCAGAGAGGGTTCTCCTCCCGCCCCTCGAGGGGCGGTAAGGTTTTGCCATTTTTGTCTCTGATTCCCTTGATTGCTTTTTCATATTTTTGGGGGTTGGGGGAGTGAGTATCTATCTATCTATCTCTGGAGTTTCTTTTTTTGAGGGCTTTTGGTTGTTTTGTATTTGGCGAGGTGGTTGCGCGTTTGAAGTGGGGGCAGTGAAGCGAGGAATAGAAAATGAGGTTTTTGTGGGCACCGGAGAGCTTTGCATGGGGAATAAGTGATTGTGGGACGAGAGTTCTTGATAGGTGATCGATGCGAAAGTGATGAAAGTCTTTGAGAACTATCTCCTTTGGTTGCTTGTTGCAGGTGTCATCTGATCGACCTCTGTCATTTTTGCGGGCAATTCATTAGAAATTGATTTACGCTGAAGTCTCTGACAGCTTGGTGTGGTCTCGGTGAGATTTATAGAGAGCCGAGCTTGATTTTTTGGTTGTAATCGAGATACCAAATCTGGCGCAGGTACCAAGAATATTAGTGCTCGTACCGCTGTTTGATATCCCTCTAAGATTAACTCATACATTATTCTACAGGAACCTCTCATGCAATATAAAATTCCTCCAATTCATATCTATCCCCAGTCTTTCGGCCATTCATTTCAGCGGATGCTGTAGAGAATCCTGAATAATTTTGAAATCTTGAAGATTTCCACCACTGGCAGACAATACGGCATTAATAAGACAGCAAAGTTCGAGCAGTAGATAGAGGGCATCAGAGGGGGATTACTGAGGACAAGTTGAAGGTTGCTTTCGGGAGTAACCATCCATCATGATATCACCAACTTCTTCCGATCATCGGGGACCCCAGTTTCTATTGTGAAATCCACAGCATCAGTGATCCTTGCAGAATTTGACTTGATTATTTCTGGTGTTTGTGATGTTCCCTTACCTAACTAGCCTATTCTCATCGAGAACACTGGCAGTGCATTCATATCTCAAATGTCGAAGGATAAGGTCTTGGAAATAGCTCGCAAGGAGGGGGAAGTTGTAGTGATTGGTATGGAAGGTGCGAAAGTGTATCAATAGTACTGTGAAGACTGGCAGAGATGAAGGATTGAACATGGTGGTTGTGCTAAATGCATGTGTGTCATTTGGAATTGGCTATTTCAGGAAAGAAAAGATAGAGGCAGAGGATGTGCATGAATTAGCGATGGGCATGGATGGGTATGCTAGACTGGTTGAGATGGGCGACTTAGTGAAAGAACTGGAGAGCTGGGCCGCTTAGAGACGCTCTGGTGAGGGTTTAGCATTGCTCATATAGAGAAGATGACCTGCAGACGAGCTGATGGAAGTAAATGACGGAGATATGAATGATCTTTCATTCTCGGCATCTTGTAGCTATACACTACTCCATCCAGTGGTATGATATCCGTAATTGCAGGTGTAGTTGTGAGCAATTTAGGTCAACATTGAAGCGATTACATTCTCACAAGTACTTTCATAACTCGCGAGATTCACCTCCTATTCCATCTAACCCTAAATAATCGGACACCCATCACAAGCATTCAGCGTATCCAATAGTCCCGCCTAGCAGAGACCCAAGGTTTTAATGTTGAAAAAGTGATGTATCTTTCAACATGGGTTGTTTTTTTGAATAAATTTATTAATTTACATTGACCGATTTAAAAGCTTCCAACAAATTCAAGATTCCAAAACCTTTCATTGTTAGACTGCCATCGGGACTTGAGCCAGGAAATGAAATAATCCTTAATAGTAAGTCGAAGGCTAAAGTGGAATATACTTTTTCATTCAAGTACTTTCCCTTCTGCTCTTGCTAATCCGGCTAGAGCACCCATGAACTTTGAGATGAAGGTTTCCAGTAGCTTGATGGGCGCGAGTTCTCTTCAAATTTACTGTGGGCGACGCAATGGCAAGGACAGTCCATAGCATCAAATAAACAAATAACCTTCCGCGCAGATGTAAATTGGAAGCGGGTAGTTCAAATAAACGGACTGCAACATTACTTCATGAATGCTCTAGCCCGTTCGTGAAGATGCTTAACATCATTCGCATATCAAGACTTGAGGAACTGGTGTCCAGCTTTGTCTCCAGTTCAATACGCTTCTCCATGTTCAGTAATCTCACAACTACGCTCAACTTAAATGCGACCATAGTTGTGATGACTAGGTCAAGCATCGGGCTGGTTGTCGCTATCAGTTTGCACACTACTTGCTGAACAATCTAAGAGGACTAGTCCACGAAACATCAGACTTTCCGTTCCTACTATCAGTTGCGAGGCACGAATCACTTGAAGCCGCAACGGAAACTTTGTCAAACCTGATGCAGGGGTTTCATGAACACAAAAAATCAATGAAATGGATACATCCACATTTGAAGAGTGATGGAAGTGAATATAAAGTTGTCGGCCCGCCCCACAGCTGCCCCTTGAGGTGGAGCTAACGTCGGCCTTAGGCCGAAACAGCTTAACCACACCTCTCCTTGAACTGACGCAGCTTCAAACCCCTCCACATCTACAACTCATACAGCGTTTCCCAAATTTCCAAGCGCAAATTGTTCAATATGCCCGTAAGTAATTCAAACAACCTCTTATTCCAATTTCAACCATCAAAACCTCATCTCGAGATAAACTGCCCAAAACCACATCTACTTCCACCACTTCACCGATCAATGGCAGACATAGCTAACAAACCACCCCCATCCAGGCCTACAACAGCATATTCAACACCGACTCCCCCACAAGCCTCCACCTAATCGGCAACTTTCCTCTCCTCCCCCTCCGCACCAAAGTTCGCGGACCCGCCTACACACTTCCACTCGATCCCTCTCTCCCCGCCCACGTATCCCCGGAGCCGGATTCCGAATCCTACGATGCGTTAGACGAAGTCCTTTCCCTCTTCCGCGCCAATACATTTTTCCGAAATTTCGAGATCCAGGGCCCTCCAGATAGACTGTTGATTTATGGCATTCTATGGATTAGCGAGTGTCTTGGGAAAGTGAGGCCCGCGATGGGGGTTAGGGAGGCGCAGAAGGAGGTCCAGAATATTGCGCTGGATAGCAATTTTGCTATACCGGGAGATCCAGGGTTTCCTTTGAATCAGGTGTGTTTTATTTCTTTCTTCTCTCTGTCCTCTATCTTTGGCATTGGCATTGGAACTAAAGTTTGGGAATGGGGAATTGGGAGAAAGAAGGAAGCTAATCAATAACCCAAAATAGATGTTCGAAGCACCCGCCTCCCGACAAGAAGCAGAAACACTACGACAATATCTAGGACAAGTACGTCAGGAACTGGCGAGTCGATTGTTAGCACGCATTTATGATACCGAGGATGGGAAGCCTAGTAAATGGTGGTTGAGCTTTACGAAGAGGAAGTTTATGGGGAAGAGTTTGTAAGAAGGAAGGGTGGTTTGCTGTGGATTCCGATGGGATATGAATTTGAGCTGAGTGGAAGGGGAAGGGGGACGATCGAAGCTTGGGAGTATGCATTTGTTAGGGAGTTGGCGGTGTTATCATGGGCGAAATAAAGATGCAGTTAGGGCTATGAGATGAAGCCAGGTGGAGGTGCACAACACAAGAGAATCAAACAGGGATTGTGGCTGATAGAAGGGGACAGGCAGACGAAGCTCACTCTTCTTCCAGACTTATCTGCCGAATACAATATCAATTCTATGCTTCAACTAGACACATTTATAACGGCCAAATTGCGGTATATAATTTGCATTGAGGTCTAGATCTATATCTAGATCTAGATCTCCATCTCTACATCCAATTTACCATTCATTTGAGCATCCAGAATTTCCGGATCCAGTTTAACTTTCTTCTGTGCACTCTCTTCAATGTCCTCCGTCGTCCTCTTGTTAGCTCCTTCCTCCCCTTCAACAACCTTTGTTCTCTTCGAAAACTTTCCTCTGGCCTCCACTTTTCCCTCTGCAGGCACAACTCTCGTACCAGTAAACAGGTATCCCTCGGCCCCACCTTTACTCGTCATCAATGGATGTGTTCTCCCAGGCAAAACTTGCCACTCGCGTTTTCTGCAACTTTGGACTGATGTATTCAATATAAGCGAAGGGTTTAGAGGAAAATCTTCATTTCCTTGCCATGTTGCTATTTCAGCTTGTGATAGACCCTTCAATTCTTCCGGGGGTGCTTGGATGAATGCTGTTCTTCTACTCGTGCTGTATAGATCTGCTAGGGCCACTAGAGGCTCAATGGTGGGAGAATATATGGTGATGGTAGCACTGGGTCGAAGGAGGTGGATAGTGCGGCGGATGATAGATATAGGATCCATATTGGAAGCTACAACTAAACCTGTGAAGTCGCCATGCTTGGTAGTCGACACTATGTGTCTAATTCTCTCCCAACGACGCTTCTTTCGGAAATGAGTTCCTCGTTTCCCTGAACTCCATTTCGATAATTCCTCTGGGGTTGCTGAAGGGGGCGGAGATGAATACAAGGTATCATTTTCTGGCGATATGAGTTGCAGCCAGGATAGAGGTAGAAGATGTTTAGTTAGTGGATGCGATGCTGGAGGAGTATCAATATTAAAATTGAAATATTTTAGGAGTGAAAGGTTAGGTTGAGAGTTGGTGTGTATTAAAGTCAAGGTATTGGTACTGGCATAAGGACGAAATTGACGATCGGACTGGTTCCGTGGAGTTGGTTCTTTATCAGCTTTAGCTTCCTCCGATGCTCCTGTGAATTCGGTAGGTAGATCCTGATCTTCTTCTGGGTATAAAAGGCCCATTCTCTCTGCCATAGCTGCAACTAGTAAGCCCCCAGTCTCGTCTACTACTAGCAATCGGCCACCGCCACTTGTATTCAGAGCTTCGGTGTGTTCATTTTCCAGGTCTTCGGAGAAATGGACATTTGCCCAGCTTCCAGCTAAAGCAAGCATTTCGTCCCTGAATTCCATGATCTTGCTAACGTCTTTCTCCTTCATCATCCAATAATCCATCATTGCCACATCCATTGGTAATATTGTAAATTGTCGTAGGTATTTCCTAGTCTTCAAGAGCTTGTATTTTGCCAATGAAAAGGCTGTCTTTTCATCGAGGGCTGTATGCGATAGCATTAGTTTAGCGATTAGGTCTTTCCCTGCAGCAGCACCTTCTGTCTTCAAAGTCTCAATCTCTTCTTGAGTCAAGGTCTGCCTAGCAGAGTCATCTATAGTTTCCCGGTTTGAACGCATAATAACTTCGCCATTCTCTCCCACAAGTTCGAACTCGACACCATCTCCCCCAATTATTACATTGTCGTCTGCAACAGGATTTGCCGCTGCATTCTCTTCTGCTATTGTATCGGCATGGATCTCAGAGGCCGGCACGATCCTCAAATCTGAGTATTTTTGATCTTTTTGTCTGTCGACAAGTTCGTATTTAAGATTGTAGGGGCGATCAATTATAAGGTTACTTGGGAATGTACCATATTTTCCAAGTGAGATTGGACTAGGGATACTGTCAGTAATGGTTTCTCTTCTGAAGACCAATAGCTCAAGGTAAAATAAAGAAAGCTCCCCATCAAAGCCATCGCGACTCACTCACGTATTTGGAACAACTTGTAAGACTTTCAGATTATCTGAAGGTAGTCTTAGAACTACCCAAGCATTTGCTTTAACCAAATTGTGCATGTTGAGAAAAATTCAATAGCACTCTCCTAGGTAGAGATATTCAAAACCTATTGTAGGTAAGGTATGTATATACAATTGAGGATCTGAGCCAGAATTAAAAATATTGTCGCCTATCGATATCGATATCCAAATCCATGAGATTTCCTCGAAAGATGCTGGTGAAATTCGGTAGCCTTGCGTGTTGGTTGATTTTTTTCTTTCCCGTATCACTTTTATCATTGGCCGATCGACTCACCCCGTGTGTGGCTAAATCCTTCAGCCTTCTACCAGACACGCAAAGGTCACCCTACCTATTGATTAAAGTTGGTGACGGAAGCTCAGCCACATGATATTACGTCACAGCCACACTTTAGCCTGGGAAGGTCACGAATTGTTGAACTTCCAATTCCAGTGTCAGACACATCCATCAGGTAGATAGAAATCAATTTTAATTCAATTTAACTCTGCTTCCACTTCTACATCTACATCTACTTCTACTTCTACTTCTGTTACCAAGAAACTCTCTTACACATCTATATATCTCTCCCTCTCCCTCTCCCTCCCTCTCTCCCTCTTTAATCATCTTCACTTCAACTTCATCCTTCCTATTATATGTGAAGGGAACATTGAAATTGCGACATTGCAATTGTTGATACAGTACCTACATTTTCACATTTATACGGCTTACAGCTTACAGGACTGAATACGAACGGATACGCCTGCAAATCAAATCTTACCTACTTATCGATACGACAAGACAAGCCCAAGGCAATAGACAACCCTCAGTGCTCTATTACAATTTCTACGAACGGTTTCTATAGCCAAAACTTTGAAAGGGGCCCTGATTGTCCTTTTCCATACCATTTGTCATACCCTTTTCAAGGCTTTATCAGGATAAATTTAAAAGCAACGTTCCGATTGATTGACTCCTGTCATGAACCTGGATATGACCTCATTGCACACTGATATACTCGTATGAGAAGTACAATTCACCCTGACACTTCGCATTTTCAATCGACAATACAATAAGGATTCAGAGGAGAACGGAACTTCACTTCATTCCATATTATACTCCTATTCGCTCAACAACAATCAATCACGATGGTGACTCGAAAGCCCGTTCCTCAATCTACAAAACCGTCCAACAACCCCTCCTCGTTGCCGTATCCCATTACCCCAGTATCTTCGAACCCCCATTCTAGTTTTCCCACTGAAGACAATTACAATGCCATGTTTTCTGCAGATAATGCAGAGCCCAATATTTGGAATGAAGAGGGACCTTCTCACCAACATCCCAGCGGCCTTCCAGATACTTTGAGAGCTGGGCCATCGAGAATTACTCCTAATCCTTCTCAGGATATGTTAAATTCTCACCCAGATTCCAACACCCTTCCAGACGCTTTGAAAGTTGGACCATCGAAAATCGCTCATAGGCCCTCTCAGGATATGTTGAAGTCTCACCAAGATTCCAGCAGCCTTCCAGACGCTTTGAAAGTTGGACCATCGAGAATCCCTCATAAGCCCTCTCAGGATATGCTAAAACCTAACCCCTCGACCACGAATCCCTTTTTGAGGAGGCAACAATCACAGAGCTCACAAAGTGCAGTATCTGATAGAAATGAAAGTAGTGCGGATATCTGGAATGACCTTACAGAGAAACACGCACACCCGGATCACCGACCACCCCCACCTGTCTCTGAAGGTTTGTTCATGTCCCTATAATTTACACTTGATACTGATCTTTGGTATAGTAACCCAACAATTTTCGAACATGGAAGTGTCTGGACAGAGCACAAACCCGTGGCAACCCGTTGCGAATGAAGAGCAGCCATTACATGCGACTAATTTTCATCGAGAAGATTCAGGAAACGAAGCCTGGTCAAGCGCCAATTCCCATAACATCATTACCCCTCCTGATTTGCCCGATAAGTCGCAGCATCCTGTTTTGGTAGACATTGATGAACCTGAATCGCCAGCATGGGATGAGGATGATTACGAAGAAGATGAAGAGGAAGAGGAAATACCGGCTAGCCCCAAGAAGCCGGCATTACCTACGCACGAAACTCGGGAGATACAAGAAGATCAGCATGCATGGGATTCTACTCACGGCCAAGGATCGAACCAAACGCAAACAATTCCATTTCAGCCCCCCGGGCACATTCAATACCCGAGCCCCCCTGTCGAAGGATGGAACTTGATCGATCATGACAGTGTACCGGATAGTGACCAGCAAAGCGGGATAATTGGAGCAGATGGCACAGAGCTCTCCAGGTTACCCTCTGAAGAAAACCCTCCAGCACTTCCACCGCGAAATTATCAAGAACATCCCCCTATTCAACCTCCACGGCCAGAAGTGGAGATGACGAACAGAAGCACATCCTCGAGTGCTACGCCTAATACACCAGCATCCGCTCGTATACAGAAGAATGAAACATACGAAATAAAGAAAATAAGGTGGCACGATGTTAATGCACAGCGTAACCCCAGAGTTTCACCGATTCTGGTGCAAAGTGCCAATGGGCCTTGTCCTCTGCTAGCTCTTGTCAACGCTCTGACTTTATCGACACCCGCTGGTGTGGAGACTGCTTTAATTGAGACACTTCGGTCACGAGAGCAAGTCAGTCTTGGATTACTTCTTGATGCAGTGTTTGACGAGCTAATGTCTGGGAGACGTGGAGATGCAGCGCAAGGGCTTCCAGATGTCGGCGATCTATATTCCTTCCTGCTAACACTTCATACGGGAATGAATGTGAATCCTCTCTTCTTTCCCACCGCACTTGCTCAGTCAACGAATGACCCTCTGAACTCACCGTCACATGTTCATCCTGCGCAAAATGAAGGCTCACTCCCAGGTACATTTGAAGAGACTCGCGAAATGAAATTATATGGTGTTTTCTCGGTACCCTTGATTCATGGCTGGCTTCCTGAGGAAGAATCACCTGCTTATGTGGCACTCAAGAGATCTGCCAAATCATATGAAGACGCTCAAAACTTAATGTTTCACGAAGAAGAATTAGAAAATAAGCTGGCTACTGAGGGCCTGAGTTTCCAAGAACAAGGTATGCTAGAGGATATTGCAACGATCAAAGCCTTCTTCGTTTCCGCAGCAACTCAGCTTACGGCCCATGGCTTGGATCTTATAACTGCATCTCTGAGTCCAGGAGCGGTAGCCATTTTGTTTCGAAATGATCATTTTTCCACAATCTTTCGACATCCAACAAGTCTTCAACTATTGCAGCTCGTGACAGATTCTGGTTATGCGGGTCATGAAGAGATTGTATGGGAGGGTCTGATTGATGTGAATGGAGAAAGGGCAGAATTTTATTCAGGTGACTTTCGTTTAGTTGGTGGAACATCCGCTGCACATCAAGGAAATGAAGAAGGTAACTGGACCACGGTTACCGGCCGTAGAAATAATAATCAACGTGAAATTTCGCATCATACACCATCAGTGAACCAGCTGGAGTCAGAAAATCACGATCATATTGCGAATACAGAACAAGAAGATCACGATCTTGCCTTGGCACTGCAATTGCAGGAAGAAGAGGA
The DNA here is from genome assembly GCA_025890175.1 of Ciborinia camelliae. Classification (NCBI taxonomy): domain Eukaryota; kingdom Fungi; phylum Ascomycota; class Leotiomycetes; order Helotiales; family Sclerotiniaceae; genus Ciborinia; species Ciborinia camelliae. The sequence goes on from JANPYM010000004.1 coordinate 1,610,193, forward strand.
CGAACGTCACCGGAATGAAACCGCTCGAAGAAGAAGAGAGTCGGAACTATCACAACAATACATCGAACAACAGGGCAATAACAACAACAATAGTAATGGCTCCGTTAATCAGCGTGGCGGTAGCGGCCGTGGTGTCAATATCCCTGTTCGAGGATCAAATCGTGGCCCTGCTACTACTCAAGGTCGCCCAGCAATTCCACCTCGCAATAACAATGTTACTGCCGCTCCCGTTGATCCAGAAGCAGGTATTGATATACCCCCTCCTTCGTACGAACTAGCTGCTACCCAACCAGCTTACCAACCTCCAGCTAATCATCCCGCCCATCCAAACGCAAACCCAAGCCGCAGATCAAGTGCTTATACAGCAACATCGAATAGTCAACAACGCCCTCCATCTAGCTCTACGGGTCGCCGCAATACGAGTTCTTCCGGCGGTCCTGGAAGTGGTCAGACACTAATCGATCAGGTTCCTGGCCGCAGGATTCCAAACCCCAACCAAGGGTTATCGACTGCCCAACAACAGGAAAGGCAGAAGGATTGTATTGTTATGTGATTATTGGCTCTTATAACTTTATCCGGAATTGACAGTGATAGGCAATCGGGAAATGAAATGAGCCAAATTTTGGAGCTAGGCGTTTGTGCATTAGGCATATTGACTTTTGGGAAGAAAGATATCACGGGCAATAGTTGGACGAGGGATCTCATTGTATTATATATCTTGACTTAAAGGGCGGGAGGCGATGGACGAGAGGGTAGAGTTGAAGGGGAAGGTGGGGAAGGTGGCAGTTAATAACGAATTTATGGGAATACTATGAAATATTTTAGGGTGCAGATCGCGGTGGTACATTTGGCAGAACAGAATCAAGTAGATATATCATTGGGCTTAAATTTTAACGGCAACATTAAGATTTTTCCTTTGTGTCACTCCTCGACTTATTGTGATACGATACAGGTTGCATATCTGAGGAGAATTTAGCCAAGTAGTAAAGGACTATTCGATTCAATTATGTGATATGGTGCTAGATGTCATTGTACCAGTGTACGAAAAACATATGCTTTGTCTGATGCAGCTATAGTTGGATATTGAAAACCATAATCAAATTACACTTATATTGCGATACGTCGATGCCAGAGGTCTTGCGCTCGCGATTATTATCAAAGAAAACACTATTTTTATTAGGAAATTGGATTGATGTCACTTGGTTGCTGATAGTCAAGAAACCCATTCAGTATACGGATGAGAATGGAAGAAAGGATCGCCTCGGAAGATATTACCCCCTATTTAACCGCTTTATGGATAAATGGGTAAATGCAACGAGCCCCCCTCCCTCACCACAATTCGCGCATGCTGCATATAATAGCAGCTTATGCTCCTCATCATCGGCCGTTTCTCTCTAATAATTTCCAATTACGAACTCAAATATCATATCAAATAATTTACAACATGTCTGACAAAGAACCTCTCATAACTCACATCTACACCGCCGATCCATCGGCAAATGTTTTTAATAATACATTATACATTTACCCCTCACATGATATCCCCACAGGTATCCAAGACAACGATAATGGAGATCAATATGCCATGGAAGACTACCATGTCTTCTCCATGCCCACGATCCCCGGTCCCATAACAGACCACGGCGTCGTTCTCTCCGCATCTTCAATTCCCTGGGTCTCCAAACAACTCTGGGCTCCAGACGCCTGCACCAAAAACGGGAAATACTACCTCTACTTCCCAGCTCGTGACAAGGAGGGTGTGTTCCGCATCGGTGTCGCGGTTAGTGATAAACCCGAAGGACCTTTCACTCCCGATGAAAACCCCATTCCTGGAAGTTACAGCATCGATCCCTGTAGTTTCGTCGATGCCGACGGACAAGCATATCTGTATTTCGGTGGGATTTGGGGCGGCCAACTCCAATGCTGGGGGTCCCAACATGAAATTTTCGAAAGGCAGAAATACGATACCATGGAACCATCTACCGGGTTTGCACTCGGTCCTCGTGTCGCAAAGTTGAGTGATGACATGCATTCCTTCTCGTCTCTCGTCCACGAAATTTCCATCGTGGATGAAAAAACCGGTGAGAAAATCCGTGCAGAAGATCACGATAGGAGATTTTTTGAAGCGGCGTGGATGCATAAGTACGAGGGAAAATATTATTTCTCATATTCGACCGGGGATACGCATTTTTTGTGTTATGCGGTGGGTGATGGTCCGGAAGGACCATTTGTTTATAAGGGGAGACTGCTGGAGCCGGTGGTGGGGTGGACGACGCATCATAGTATTGTGGAGTTTCAAGGACGGTGGTGGTTGTTTTATCATGATAGTTCTTTGAGTGGGGGGGAGAATCATTTGAGGTGTGTTAAGGTTAGGGAGGTTTTTTATGATGAGATGGGGGGAATGAGAGTTGAGTGAGAGATTGGGTGGGTTTGATGTGAAGAGGGGGAGAGGGAGGGTTATTGGAAGTATTGAGTTTCGAGGGAGAAGAATTACTGAAGATGGTTTTATGGTTTCATATCTATTTTGCTTCCAGATAATCAATCGTAAATCAAAAATAGCAGGAGTGAAAATGGTACCTTCCTGGGCAATGTAAACTCTAGGGCTGTTTTAGCGCGAGTACAACAATTGAAAATATCTTTTTCAATTCACCCCAAGCCCAAACTCATCACTTCAGTATAGTTCCTTCCTCGTCATAGTTTATTGACGGGGCTTGATTTTAAATTCTCGTTGGATTTCCTCTAGTGAGGGCGATGTTGATTCATAATATACTCTAGCCTAGTATCCACGTAGTACTTGCTATAAACATGTGTCTTCAGTAACCAGGCAATTGCTGAGACGGTTTTAAGTTGTTAAGATGTTAAGCTTTTCAATTTTTGTAGTGCAAATTTCACTGGCTCTTCCCCCCTTTACAATTTCTTGTAAAATTGGAGCAAAATGCGATGCCATTGTTTCCTTACGGATCGAGCCAAAGCTTGGCTGTATGCTGAAGATTGTGCCTTACTCAATGTATCCAATAGTCCTGCCGCTTAAAGTCCCAACGGCAGTCTAATTCATGCCATTTCCAAGCTCTCTTAAATACCTTTCGACTGGGTCAATTTCCCAACCTACTTTTTGATGGCAGACATCTTTGAGTGGTAAAAGAGACGGCTAGTTTATTGCATTTCTAAATACCTCTATTAAAGCCACAGCATTATATATATATATAAGTTCTTGATTATCCTAAGTCATTGCATTTTTTTATTCTGGCACTTGGATAATGGTGTATTGAAATTGTTTCTTCATCCCCATCCTAGGTGTAAGTAGCCATCCTCAAATTTTCAAAAATAAAACTAATTACAACACTATAGGAAAGCCAAAATAATGAGCCAAAGTGATCGTGACCATCGGTCAGCACAAATTTCATTTGAATTTGGACTCCCGATGCCCTATATAATGGATAGAATGATGAACTGCGAAATCTCGCATACGAATTTAACTTCACTACTTCCACGAAAGTTTTGTGACCGACTTTTCCAAACCTATTTTTCATCACTCGCAAGAATAATCCCGGTCATCGATCAACAGAAGTTTTTGGCCGATTACAACGCTCACTATGTCTCTCCATACGATAATGACCTCTTCTACTTCCAGACTAGGGCCATTCTTGCTATTATCTCGCCAATTTACTTTGGACAATTCAATGGCAAGGATATGGCCTTCGAAGTTTGGTGGCGCATGCGTAAAACGACGATCGATGATTATCCAGGGAGGGAACTAGAATACCTACAGACTCGCATTCTAACCCACCTTGCTAGAGTTAACGTGGGATGCAACCTCATCAGCCTATTTAAGGGATCCGAAGAGCTGGTTAAAGAGGCCAACAATATTGCTTCCAAGTTGGACCAAAAAGTCGACCAGACTCTTAAGTTGAAGCTTTTCATGATCATACTCAACCTTCACATGCAGAGTTCGCTTGTAGTATATAATCCCTTTGGAGATGATTGGGAACTTCTCAAAAGTAACCATGAATGCATAGCCGTTCCTCCACCTGCATGCTTCAAAGCCTCTTGGGAATTTGATTATTCGCCAATGGACTCGGACAAAGCATTTGAAGAGGTATTGAATGGTCACTGGATTGCTCATCTAACGGCAGGGCTTCAACTGTATCAATGGGAATCTTTCGATAACTATACCAAGTGGGTGCGTATCCAAGGTAAGAAGGCTTCCTCTTTTAAAAGTAATAGTTCAAAACTAACGACGGAATGTAGCGGCTATGTATCTTAACAGGAGTACGCGACACGCCCTGCAAAGAAGATATGAATTTGTAACGTCTGTTAACAACGATGAACCGACCACAATTTCTGACGCAGCAATAGTAAAAATCTATGACCATAGATTGGCATGTTTCACTGATATCAAATATTACTTGGAACTCATGAGTGTTAAAGAAATGCAGGGCCATCTAAGGCTATTTTATGTCATGTTCCAATATGACATTGCGGAGGCAAATGCTTTTTTGGAGCTAAAGAACTCCGATCTTTGGAAACAGTCAGGTCTACCACCCCAATCGGCAAGTTCCAGTGGCTCCAATGTGGCCTCGATGGAAAATAATGGGCTATCTACAAATCTAAACATCAACCAAGCAAATCGGCAAGTCGACCAAAGTCTAGTGGCGCCAGCAGCATCAACTTTGCCTTCGGATGGGAATCATATGACATCTACAAAGCAACAAGTCAACCAAAACCGAGGGAAAAAGGTCCGCTATCCCTCCCTCCCAAATGGAATGCAAACCGAATCCTGGCCGCCTCTAGTCCGCTCTAATTCATCTTCTACTCAATCGCCTCATACTGCGACTAACAGCGATAGTGAACCGATCAGGGCGGTGTTGAAAATAAGAACGCTCCAGGAAAACTAGAGAATAAAATATTATAGGCCTTTATTGGCTTTAAATACTCCCGGTGAGCTTTTGGGACATGCGTTTATAGGCTTCAAGAGACAATTTGCTATCGTGGAAGGGGATTCATTTTTTTATGCTAGGACTTTGAGCATTGGGTTTTGGGAAGGGCTATTGTTCCTTACTTTTCAATATTTGTTTTTGGCATTGATGGTATGGAGGTGGTGAGGAAATAACCATATCGATAAAAACGTTGCGTACGAGGGAATGGGAATGATACTGTTGGCTTTAAATCAGTGGGTCAAGATTAAAAAGTCACAGGATAGTGTATGAAGCACGTTGGGAACTGTATTGGTAATAAGCAATGATAGATTATTAGAAGTACTGGATATCTCTTCGTTAGGCAACAAAGCAAAAAGCAAAACCGTCTAAACCGCCTGATCTCTCCCACGCCTCATGATACCTGATCCCAATCATATCCTCCACCCGCAATACCCCAGCCGTACGTTCTACCTCAGTAGCCCCCTCTAATTACAAATAACCACAATCTTGCTATCCCACTTCTGCTTCTCCGCCCATCCCACCATATATCCCGCAACACTCTTCCTAGTACAGCCCGGCAAATGACCCATACCCTTTCCACAAGCATTAAACTCCACGACCTTTTTATCCTCGCCCTCCTTCAACATGGCACTCCTCACCACACCCCACTCCAAAGAACTTCCCTTCAAAACCTCCTCGGCGGCAGCATGATCCTGAAACCCGACCTTCCCCATGGTCGAATTATTAATCAACAAACGCATCGGAAGCCAAAGCGCACCATTAGAAGAACCCACGCCAAAAGCAGACATGTAGATGATTTTCTTAACGCCATGGGCAGCCATCGAGGTGGTTATGGTGGTAACGACATTGCGGAGGAAATTGGGGGGGCTGGTGGATGCGGCGAATGGGGAATCGGAGGCGCGGGATGAAGAGAGCGTTACGAGGACCGCGTCGACTTTGGGTCCCGTGGTGAATGCGCTGCTGAGATCGCTGGCGTTGGATGGGGATCCTTGGATCACCGTGAGGCCTGGGGCTTCGGGGATGGAGCCGGGGTTGCGCGCGAGCGCTGTCACGGTGTGGTCTAGTTCGTGGGGGGATAGGGTTAGCGAGTTGAGTGGGTGTGGGTGTGTGGGTGCATTTTTCTTGGTATGCATGGTGGGAATGCAGGGGAGTAAATTAGTAAAGTGATAAAAACATACTTTTTGAAAGAGCTTCAGCGAGAACAAGGCTTCCTGTTCTGCCTGATGCACCCAAGATGAGGAAATGCATTTTTGTGTTTTGCGATTGCGATTTTCTTGTTTTCGAAGGTGGATGAATATTTTCGAGGATTTGAAAGTTGGTGTGTTTGCGCGTACCAAGGATGGGATTTCGAATGAAGAACTCGAGAACGAGAAACACAAAACAGTTGATGAAGTGAAGATTTAATGTAGGAGAGGTATGCGACCAAGCTTAATATTTGTATCAATCCGTCACTTAAATAAAAAAAGGTACAAGGCGAAAAGAACCAGGCAGTGAAGGTATGAATGAGCCTCTTTCCCTTTCCTACCTCAAGTTTCGGATCCGAGGCTTCGGACCGGAGATAGTTTACGGCCGACCGAACCTTTGAATTTCCCGTGATTATCATATCATTTGAAATTAATGAGTCCATTGGTTCTATTCACTAAATTTGGAGGGCTGACAAAGATACAGAGCTGATATGGTCTCGTAAAAAGTTGGATTTGTTACGGTGATTTGGATGTTGTGTTCCGATGTTAATATTGAATATTGGGGGCGATGGAAGGATGAGATGACTGCGTTACGATACATGAACGAGGAAAAGGAGTCGCGATGATCATTGTTATGATCATGTTGATGATGAGCGCTTTTTTACAGCTGCCAGCTTGTGAGGTTTAATTTTCAGCTGATATTGATACCTGTGATGCCATACCGGTACATTCGGTACCAGCTAACCGATGAACTACGGCTGACATTACAAAGCTAACCGTGGACCGGTACATTATCTATCGTATGGATCTATTCGTAAATAACAGCAGCAGCAGCAATATCCGAGCCTCCTTAGCCGTGTATCCGACTCGGAGATTGGGTAGCACCCCTTTATTTTGCTTTCCAAATGCTGTAAGAATACAACCTTCCCAATCGTGCTTTCAGAAAGGACCAATGCGGTTACATAATAATTTACTAAACGAGGGAAGTTGTTGGATGAAAGAAAGCAACATTCAAGACATCTTTAAATTTAAATAAATCTAGAGGATCCATATTTTACAAATCCCCGGCGCTAATGTCAAAATTCCATGACCCACTCCCTTTTTGACCATCCATCACCTACATCCAGCCCAAATATCGTTACAATTTCCCACCTTTCCTCTAAATTCTTAAATGTCTAGATCCAAATCCTCAATCAACCACTTATTTGGCGAAATGAAGATCATATCCTAGCCATTTTCTTGCGTTGACTTCGGGGACAGAAAGGCCTGGGTAGCCGTATGTCAATGGTAGGAAATAGTACCATCCGAAAAGTACAACAGCGAGAATGACTCCAACTGCAGCCCAGGATATCAACAAGTTTTGTCCAGCGAGCTTTTCGCGTGCTGGGAGCTGCTTCTTGACTGCACCTGCCTTCTTCACGTTTCCTGATAGAACATCATCTGTGATGGGCTCGACGTTGAAAATAAATTCAAGCAATGCTCCAGCGATCAAACACGATGCTAAATGAGCGGGCAAGTAATGATGCAAGAACAATTGACGACCCATAAGGTAGAATGGAAGGTAATGGGTTGCCCAGGCTAGGAAGAAGAACCCGGTAGAATTGTAAAGACGAGATCGGGTACCTGAATGTTCGTTAGCTCAAGTATTTAGAGGGTATTCCAAGATATGGAACTCACGGTTATCCAATGCATCAACTCCGCGGCGTAATGACAATTGATCAGCAGCCCAAATTCCAGCATAAACTGCAAGTAAACTGCTTGCCAGCCACCAACCAAGTGGGTTTCCTAGGAAGTAAATTTGTTGTCTGGTATCATTGTGGGTCCAGAAACTAACACCCCTCAATAGGAATGGCCAAACAAAAGGCTCACTAGCATATGGATGACTACTAGTTAAGGCATTGTTGTGATAGAACATAGCTCGTTGTAACTCGAACCATTTCTTCAGGAATGGAACGCTCTTGACCTTACGTTCTTCCTTGATCAAACGTGGAGAGTCCGCAGGAATAGAAGGTATCTCATCCACAAACCAAATGTTCGAGCTTTGAGCCAAATTTTTATTTCCATTGATTTCTTGTTGTTTGTAGGCCCAATCTGGCAAAGGAGTTGAGTGTGTCCACATAGCAACTTTGCTTGGCCAATGGATGAGCTTGAATTGACCTTGAAGACTCTTGAAATCTTGGTGTGGTTTGCCATTTTCAATTCGGATTTCAAAGTAGGTATCATTTAGACGATCGCCCAAGGCATCTTCCATAGAAACGGTGGTAAATTCTTGGTTTGTTGGGTAGTATGGGGAGGCAACATCGTGCGATAAAAGCATTGTGTTTGTGACTACATGCCTTAATCTAACAACTTCATTGTTCTTAACAGAGCGGCCATCAACTTGTTCAGTGGTACCTGCAGGAAGGATTTGCCAGTGATTGTTAGCATCAGCATATGGGTAACCGGTAACTTGTTGTCCTTGACTGGAGACTCTACCGTCATCATATCTGAGAGGATATGTATCGGGATGACTGTGTAGGTATCCACGTGTTTCCTTGTGTTGGATTTGAATGTTATCAAAGTAATTAATGGTGATAGCATTGGCGGACATGACGTTGTCGCTAAGCGTCTCTTGAAATTCAGGAGACATGAAATCATCACCCGGACCGGATTTTGTCAAGATTGCGAAATGCACCTGGAACCAAAACAGGTAGAAGAGGAAGGGCACAATGATGAGGGCAACGGCGCGGGCTGCGAAATGCTTGCCAAATTCTGGTAAGCTCAAAGCACCCTGACGACGATTGATATTCAGCAAACTCCAGAGATCAATTGCGACTGCGGAGCCAATTGTAACAAATGCGAATGTACCAACGTACTTGGTAGAGATGTCGCAGCTGAGAGCAAATCCAGTCAAAAGGAGCCACTTCCACCACTTTCTCGAAAATGGGATATGTCGGAGTTTATAGAACTTGATGTAGCAGAGGAGACTGCATGCCATCGCAAGAACAAGAGTGGCATCCAACAAGATCAAACGGGTTTGACCAATATGCGCATTGTCAAATAGTACCAATGAAGCGGAGAGAACGCAAGCAGGTAAAGTATAACCGGATTCCCACATGATAGCGAAGACAGTTGGAACAGTCAACGCTCCCAGAAGAGCGGGCATAGAGCGGAAAGCCACATATGGCACCTTATTATCGATGTATGAGTCCCCAATGTTTTCGAAATGGAAATGTCCATCGTATCCAACAAACCAACCCATCAAAGCAAAAAGAAGCTTTCCGAACGGAGGATGGACATCGAAAAAGTAGGTTCGTTCGAGATAATATGAGGCAAACTATTGAACAGCGTGTCAGGCAAGCAATAACTTTCGAGGAGAATTATGAAGTAAATTACCTTGCCGAAATGGACTTCGTCAAACACCACCTCATTAGGATGGCTGATTCCCCAGAATCTTGTGACGAATGCCAGAATTGTGATAATCACTAATGCGATCCTATAATCCCATTCTGGTCCAGTTTTGGTGGTCTGTAAGTCTTTTACTAGAGCATCGAGCTCTGGATGAGGATCTGCAACAGCAGAGGTGTCTTTTCCTTGAGGTGGAGCTGAACCACCTTTTCGTTTGCGAACAGCAGACATATTCGAAGCTGTTGAAGTGTGAAGCCTTGTATAAGGAAATCTAAGGGACGGAACCCAAGGTTAATTATAGATCTGTGCGAGGGGCAAGGGGCGAGGGGCGAATGCGGAAGCCAGCTATGATGGTAGGATGAATTGAAAGAAAACTTACAAGAGTGCTTCAGCAGCAACGTTTTCTAGAGAATGTAAGGAGATAGAAGAGCATTGATCTCAAATGAGACCAGACCAGCAGAAATGTATTGTTGTCTTTTTTGGATCGGTAGGTTTTTATAAGGAACCCCCTTGACAAAAGTAATGAGATGGGATAAGATTACTCCAAGTCTAATATAAATTTGAGCCGCGTAAGAATCAATAGGACACTTTGTTAAGAATCTCGCCTGTTTCGACCGACGCTTTGAGCATTCATTGGAACATTTGGGAGCATTTGGAACATTCAACCATACTCGTTGGAACGATACTCGTATGTATGATCGGCTCAAGGGGGAAGGGAAAAGGTTATAAATAATAAGAAAAAAATAGATGTTATTTGAAACATAAATTTTATATATTATATATCATATATCATATAGACTCTGTGAAGTAATTAAATCGTTTTGTATGACTATCCAAATCTACCTACACACACCAATTTTCCAATAATGCAATCTTGCAATCTCTAGAGACTACCTACCTACCTACCTACCTACTTACCACATAGAGACCTTCTCGACCAAGTCCACCTGCAATCAAATGAGACCTGTGGACTTGGGTCGTGATTCTAAAATTAGCCTGATCACGTGAAGATAAGAGCTCCTGCGTCGCTACCGCAATATTTTCGAGGAGTCAAGAAGGAATCTATCCATCTATCTTTCTATTGGTCAATATCGTATCACAAGTATCCTCCAGAAGAGACGTTCTCAAGAAAATGGCGTTCAGATACAGATCCTCTGCCACCAGCCTCATCAGTCGTTCCTCACTGACTCTGACTACAAGCCGCCAGAGAATTTGGGCAGCTTCAAAACCATGGCCATTGGCAATTCCGGCTACAAGAATGCATTTCAACAATTCGCCCACTCTGCCCAAATCGCCATTTACAAATATGCTTCCTGGTGATTGGACCTGTTCGAGTTGTGGTTATCATAATTTTGCATCAAAAAAGACATGCAGATGTGGTCAGGACAAAAGCACTGTTGTAGCGTTCAATAGTGAGAAACTCCCAGCTCGTAAGTCCCCCTGAATTGATTTCTCAAAATTATCTAACTAACTTTTCCATAGCATCTGGGCCATATGTAAGTCCACGCCATTCGAAATAGAGGTAAAGATTTATCCCATGCTAATCAATGTTTCGCGTCAACAGTCCCACGTTGTGCGAACACATTTCGCTATCTTTGTTTCCGGTCAACTTCCAGAAGACGTTAATGGAAATCTTGTAGATGGAACAATGCGTGAAAAGACAGCAGCAGTTCTCGACAATCTTGCAGGGGCTCTCCTTGTTGCCAACTCTTCTCTCGATAAGATTGTCAAGGTCCAAATCTTCTTAACAGACATGAAAGATTTTGCCGAGATGAACAAAGAGTATGAAAAATGGATCACGCACAAGCCAGCAAGAAGTTGTGTGGCCGTCAAGGAGTTGCCGAAAGGTGTGAATATTGAGATTGAATGCATCGCCCTGCCCTGAGAGATGAGACTGCTTATTGCACGGCGGAAATACGCCCTATCATATTGTACAAGATAGCCAATGTTTTATCTCGTTCTGTGTCATCTTGTTGTGGTTATCAAGCGCTGGATTTTAAAGGGTCAGATGAACGGAAGAGTGAGGAGTTATTATCGGATGATGGTAGTGGGCTTTTCTATACATCTAGGGGGGGTGAAGGGGGCGAAGGTAAAACTGAGGTATGCATAGGTTTATTCATCGATCCAAGCGTCCCAAAGTTGTAGTCGCGAAACCTTGAAGTTAAGGCTCCGAGGAAATCAGATGAAGGATTTAGTGTTTTGTCAGTTTTGTTACATGGTTGATACAATATATATGTTAGTGAAGAAAGATATGAGTGAGACGAGTGTAGATTGGCATCTTTCACTCGTCTGATTTGCTGCAAGTTTGTCTCTCATATATTGAATGAAAGCCTGGGTCGGAGTTACCTTTCTACTAACAGGTTCGAAGAACAAGCTGCTCTGCACAATTCATCCGGGACTTCCCTCCCGTTGACCTTCGAACCAACATATAAATGACAGACAAATGACGACAATGCCCCAAAACCACACTGACAATCTCCAAATCACTTTCAAACCATCAACTATATCTTTCTTTAAGTGGGAGTATTTCTTCACTTGGCTATTGGATACGTGGCATGGCATCTCAGAGAATCCACGCACTCCCCTTCTCAACTCCCGTTCAAGCGAACGTGGATAAATGAGATGCAAATCACGAGTCCATCAACATCATCATTTCACGGCCCGTCATTTCCTAGTATCAATATCAAAATCTGACATCTGAACCCCAGATAGATGGTTTAAATGATAATCTGGGGAATCGTAGAATGATTTGGGTGGGTTTATTTAAATGTTTAAATCATTTTGAATATTTAATTGACAAATTATTACCCGCGATCAACATGGAAATGAGCTTGCTAGGTAGATGGAAACTATTTTTTTGGAAAATCCAAAAAAATCCCAATTTCTCTTTTTGGAAAATCTAAAAAATAAAAATTCATAATATCTTGAAATTCAAATTTCAAGTTAAGAATATTGATTTGTTGAAATGGCTGGGCATATTTGGAGAGTATTGCCGGGGGTGGTTTGATGTTTGACATTCACTTTCTATCAAAATTGATGTTTCCCTTCAGAGTTCTTTTGTTACTTTATGACTTACTATTCATTTTCTTTTTTCCTTATAGATTTACTATCCGATTGTTGAAAAAGTATAAGAAGGTCTTACATCTTGCTCTAAGATACAACAATAGCCCAACACAGAATGTGCTCCAAGATGAGAATAACCTCTCTTCTATCTTTACTCCTCCCTCTCCTCCTCCCCACTCTCACTCAAGCCCAAGCCTCTGGAAGTGGCACAACAACCCGGTACTGGGACTGTTGCAAAGCCTCCTGTGCTTGGAATGGCAAAGCGACTCTAGCCAGCGGTTCCAATCCCGTCACCTCCTGCGACATCTCCAACAATCCGCTCTCCAACTACAACGCCGTCTCGTACTGTGCCTCTTCATCTGGCACCGCTTACATGTGTGATTCGCAAACTCCGTGGGCCGTCTCAAGTACACTGAGTTATGGATTCGCAGCAACGAGTATTGCGGGTGGAACCGAGGCGAGTTGGTGTTGTGCTTGTTATCAATTGACGTTTACGAGTGGACCCGTCGCTGGTAAACAGATGATTGTCCAAGCGACGAATACGGGAGGTGATTTGGGAAGTAACCAATTCGATCTCGCTGTACGTATCACAATTCATATCTCATTCTTTCCTTCCACCCCATCTCATCCCATCCCAAAAATGCGAATGTTCAACTAAGCCTCTGGCTATAGATCCCAGGCGGTGGTTTCGGTATTTTCAACGCCTGCACAAACCAATACCCTTCCATACCGGCAGGTTCCTGGGGAGCCCAATACGGCGGCATCTCTTCCCGCGACCAATGTGCATCTCTACCCGGCGGACTCCAAGCCGGCTGTTATTGGCGATTCGACTGGTTCCTCAACGCCGACAACCCCAGCGTCTCCTTCACACAAGTCGCGTGTCCCGCGGCCCTCACTGCAAAAACAGGCTGTGTACGCGCTAATGATGCTATTGATGAGTCGCCCACGGGTCCAAGTGTATTGCCGACCTGGGCGAGCTCAACTGGCGTTTCTACGCCTACAACTTCGAGTACGAGTACGAGTGCTGCCGGTGCAGGAACAACAACAGCGAGTACTACGAGTAGTGCAGCGGGTGCTGGGTCGGGAACGCCGGTAGCGCGTTATGGGCAGTGTGGGGGGGCTGCATACATGGGGTCTACGGTTGTGAGTTGATTTTTTTTACCGTCTTGTGCATTAACACAAATAGAAAATTACATTATTAAAATACTCATCTCTGCTTGCCATGTCCTTTTTACAAGATAGCAGCTTACTAACACAAACCCCCTTGGGAAATAGTGCGCATCGCCATACACATGTTCATACCAAAATGCCTATTACTCTCAATGCTTGTAAAAATTATCAGTGTCCGAGTCTGCTGGACAGAAAGGAAAGGAAAGGATGGAAAAGAGGAGATATGTATGTATCAATGAAGGACTGGCCGGCTGGCTGGTTAGAAGCTAGGATATCAACATTGTTACTTACAATCTATTCTACACAAATAACAAGACTCTTCTTTCTATTCTCTGCTTATATCTATCATGAGCGAAGGGGAATATTTACTGGTGATGTATCTTATTCTCAGGTTTCTTTACGTATTAGGTTTAAGAGTGGATGATTTTTTATGTATTCTATTATTCACTTTGACACACCATACCATACCTCCCCCTTCTCCCCCTTCCCCCCTTCTCCCCCTCACATCGTACAACTTACCTTGACTCCTTACCTTCTCACTTCCTTACTTCCCTATCATACAATCATACCATCATTATAGTATATCCTACCCTATCCTACCCTATCCTATCTAATTTACTTCCTCCACCCATTCTTTTATCCAGGCATTGATCCCTTTAAATCTCCAAATTCATCTCATACCATCCCATCTCATCTCACCCCACCCCACCCCATCCCATCAACCATCAACCCATACAAATACAAACCAAACACCCAAAAGAATACAAGCAATCACCTCATCTCATCTCACCTCACCTCACCTCATCTCATCTCATCTGATCTCACAACAAGACACCACACCACATATCACATATCACATTTAAACTGGTACCTACCTACCTAATGAAGTACCTACCCCATGTATTCAAGTATAATAAAAAACAAATTCAATTTGAACCCAACCTCGGACTGAAACAGTATACATAGTTTTTTCCCTCCCAAATGATTGATGAATTAATTAAATAATAGATAAGTAATTAAAGTAAATATTAAAGAGAATTAGATACTATTTAAAGGGCCTTTTGAAACAGACTTTGATATCTATTCGATTAAGAGGATTAAAGCTGCTTTGAAGACAAAAGGGAAAAAAAGAAACCTATCAATCAAGAACAATATTTAATTTGCATATTAACCATTCATAATATCGTCTAGCAAACTAATATATCTCATCTTTCCCATGGATTCCCGAACTCAAAACCCACAGCCCTATGTCCATCCATTTACCATATCACCGAATAATCAGACGCTCTTTTTCGGATATTCGCAGAACACAAACCACCCCATATGGATCAAAATGACACAAAGCTCAAAATGTCATATGCCGACTAGTAATTTAATACTCAGCCTCACCCTCTTCAGCCTCGAAGCTGTCAGCAGCAACCTCTTCGTAATCCTTCTCCAATGCGGCCAAATCTTCTCTTGCTTCACTGAACTCTCCTTCTTCCATACCCTCACCAACATACCAATGCACGAAAGCACGCTTGCTGTACATGAGATCGAATTTGTGATCCAATCTAGACCAGGCCTCGGCGATAGCGGTAGTGTTGGACAACATACTGACGGAACGATCGACTGAGGCGAGGGCACCATCACCGGGTGCGGTGGATGGGACGGACATAGG
>JANPYM010000004.1:1625603-1744640 GCA_025890175.1 Ciborinia camelliae
TGCCGGTGCAGGAACAACAACAGCGAGTACTACGAGTAGTGCAGCGGGTGCTGGGTCGGGAACGCCGGTAGCGCGTTATGGGCAGTGTGGGGGGGCTGCATACATGGGGTCTACGGTTGTGAGTTGATTTTTTTTACCGTCTTGTGCATTAACACAAATAGAAAATTACATTATTAAAATACTCATCTCTGCTTGCCATGTCCTTTTTACAAGATAGCAGCTTACTAACACAAACCCCCTTGGGAAATAGTGCGCATCGCCATACACATGTTCATACCAAAATGCCTATTACTCTCAATGCTTGTAAAAATTATCAGTGTCCGAGTCTGCTGGACAGAAAGGAAAGGAAAGGATGGAAAAGAGGAGATATGTATGTATCAATGAAGGACTGGCCGGCTGGCTGGTTAGAAGCTAGGATATCAACATTGTTACTTACAATCTATTCTACACAAATAACAAGACTCTTCTTTCTATTCTCTGCTTATATCTATCATGAGCGAAGGGGAATATTTACTGGTGATGTATCTTATTCTCAGGTTTCTTTACGTATTAGGTTTAAGAGTGGATGATTTTTTATGTATTCTATTATTCACTTTGACACACCATACCATACCTCCCCCTTCTCCCCCTTCCCCCTTCTCCCCCTCACATCGTACAACTTACCTTGACTCCTTACCTTCTCACTTCCTTACTTCCCTATCATACAATCATACCATCATTATAGTATATCCTACCCTATCCTACCCTATCCTATCTAATTTACTTCCTCCACCCATTCTTTTATCCAGGCATTGATCCCTTTAAATCTCCAAATTCATCTCATACCATCCCATCTCATCTCACCCCACCCCACCCCATCCCATCAACCATCAACCCATACAAATACAAACCAAACACCCAAAAGAATACAAGCAATCACCTCATCTCATCTCACCTCACCTCACCTCATCTCATCTCATCTGATCTCACAACAAGACACCACACCACATATCACATATCACATTTAAACTGGTACCTACCTACCTAATGAAGTACCTACCCCATGTATTCAAGTATAATAAAAAACAAATTCAATTTGAACCCAACCTCGGACTGAAACAGTATACATAGTTTTTTCCCTCCCAAATGATTGATGAATTAATTAAATAATAGATAAGTAATTAAAGTAAATATTAAAGAGAATTAGATACTATTTAAAGGGCCTTTTGAAACAGACTTTGATATCTATTCGATTAAGAGGATTAAAGCTGCTTTGAAGACAAAAGGGAAAAAAAGAAACCTATCAATCAAGAACAATATTTAATTTGCATATTAACCATTCATAATATCGTCTAGCAAACTAATATATCTCATCTTTCCCATGGATTCCCGAACTCAAAACCCACAGCCCTATGTCCATCCATTTACCATATCACCGAATAATCAGACGCTCTTTTTCGGATATTCGCAGAACACAAACCACCCCATATGGATCAAAATGACACAAAGCTCAAAATGTCATATGCCGACTAGTAATTTAATACTCAGCCTCACCCTCTTCAGCCTCGAAGCTGTCAGCAGCAACCTCTTCGTAATCCTTCTCCAATGCGGCCAAATCTTCTCTTGCTTCACTGAACTCTCCTTCTTCCATACCCTCACCAACATACCAATGCACGAAAGCACGCTTGCTGTACATGAGATCGAATTTGTGATCCAATCTAGACCAGGCCTCGGCGATAGCGGTAGTGTTGGACAACATACTGACGGAACGATCGACTGAGGCGAGGGCACCATCACCGGGTGCGGTGGATGGGACGGACATAGGCTTTTGGTAGTTGATGCCGAGCTTGAAACCAGTTGGACACCATTCGACGAGGTTGAAAGATGTCTTGGCCTTAAGAGAGGCGACAGCGGCGTTGCAGTCACGGGGAACGACATCACCACGGTAAAGAAGGGCAACAGCCATGTATTTTCCATTGCGGGGATCGCAGACAACCATTTGGTTGTTTGGCTCAAAGCATCTATATAAAGTCAGCATGAAATATTAATTCTAAACAGGGAAACCTACTGGAGGGTCAATTCTTGAGTTTTGAAGCTCTCGTGGGAACTTCTAGCAGCAGAAATGACTGGCGCGTAACTGATCAATGGGTAATGAATTCTTGGGTAAGGAACCAAGTTGGTCTGGAACTCATTGAGATCGACGTTCAAAGCACCATCGAAACGAAGCGACGAGGTAATGGAGCTGACAACTTGAGCAATCAATCTGTTGAGATGCTCGAAAGAAGGACGAGGGATGTCCAAGTTGCGGCGGCAGATATCGTAGACAGCCTCGTTATCAACCAAGAAGGTACAGTCTGAGTTCTCGATAGTGCTGTGGGTGCTGAGAACAGCGTTATATGGCTCGACAACGGCGGTAGAAACTCTTGGAGCTGGGTAAACTGCGAATTCAAGCTTGGATTTCTTGCCGTAGTCGGTGGAGAGACGCTCAAGCAAGAGAGATCCGAAACCCGAACCGGTTCCACCACCGAAAGAGTGGAAGATCAAGAAACCTTGAAGAGAAGAGCAGTTATCCTGGTGGCAGAAAATTAGTAATGCCCATTACAAACACATACGATTTTCCCTTACCAGAACGCGACGGATCTTGTCCAAAGTACCATCCAAGATCTCCTTTCCAATTGTGTAGTGACCACGAGCGTAGTTGTTGGCAGCATCCTCCTTTCCACTGATCAAAAGCTCGGGGTGGAAGAGGGATCTGTAATCACCAGTTCGGATCTCGTCGATTGGAGATGGGTCGAGATCGACGAAGAGGGATCGGGGTACGTATTTACCATTACCGGTTTCCGTAAAGACAGTATCGAGTTCACCGGATTCGTGGACGGCCTTTGCTTCGGGGTCAGGACGACCATCTTGTAAGAGACCATGCTCAAGAAGGTACCTAAAGCTAATCAGTACACATTCTAATATACGCGATGGATCAAATCAAAACTTACAACTCCCAAGCACTGTTACCAAGCTGAGTACCAGCTTGACCGATATGGAGGTGAAGAATCTACAACGAACGAATTGTCAATTATCAATCATTGCGATGCGAATATAATGAATGAATGGATGAACGGAGGTGAAATACTCCATAAATGAAGTGGTAAACTGGTGAAGTGGTGTCAACAGTAGGAATTGTATTGTTTATTTACCTCTCCGCGAGTCATCTTGAATTATCCTTTTTCGAAGTGTGTGGGAGAAGGGGAAGGAAGGGAAGGTGGAAGAGAGAAATGAAATGAAATGAATTGAGATGAATTGAAATGAATTGAGGTCGACGATGAGCTATGGCAAAAAGATGATTGTTCCCTTCGCGATCTCAGCAATTCTGGCTGGGTTTATTTGGTGAAAGAGTGGATTGCTGGCAACAATTCAAATTCGACGAATTCCTCTTGTTGATTTTGAGTGTTGTGGGGCCCGCATGGTGGCAGATAGCGCGGCGGTGTAGAATTTCAGGGGTTAAAACCTTAGAAATTTGGCGTCCAAGGTTCAACGGTAGGTAGGTTACGTTGGTAGGAGACGGGAGTCACGCTAGACCCGATTGGTTTATTTACACTTTACACTTTTTTGATCGAGATCACGTGAAATGTTAAATGTAAATTATGTAATGTAACATTCAAACCTTATGAGTTCTTATGGGGAATACCCAGATAGTATCTGTAGCTGGAGGTACAGTAGCTTTGAAAAGAAATCATTTATTACAGGAAAGACTCTAAAATACAACATCTATATACATATCATACCATATAATATATACATCAATAGGTATTGAACTTGATTTATTTGCTTCCCCTTGCCCTTGCCCTTGCCCTAACTTATAAAGTTAACATTCTACTCTATTATATAGATATATACTCCTATCAATATATACTCCCTCCTCCCTACTCCTATACATTCAACATTTTAATACATCAGAACCATAAACCATATACTGTGCCGCAATGTATATTTCAATCCAATCCAATACTTCAATCCAATCCGAATCAGTACATCTATCTAATATTACATTCGTAACCTAATCTTATAAAGCTTTTGATCGCCCTATTATTAAACAGATTTGTTCTTATAACTTGGGTAAGCCAATAATTACTACTAGGTAGATAATTTGGTAAATGATCTCCGGTTCCAGAGCTCAGACTATATTGGAGAGGACGTCTGGCTGGCTGTCTGTTCGAACATTGAAAAGAAAGATAGATTACGAGTTTTAACAAACACAACTACAGTTACTTTACTACAAGTCAACATTATTCCAAATTTATCTCATTAAACTTGAAGAACACAAGCATGCGCTGAGCCCATTTCCGTAATTTATTATTATACATCGAAGGGAGAAAGCAAAAAAATGGCCAGGAAAAGAAGTGAAAGCTTTAGGTGCAAAGCAAACATCTCCTGCACAAATTGTGCTTTAACGCCAAAAGAAGAATTTTGAAAACAATCCCGCACTGCTTATTCTTACTGCCAATTTTGCCCATTATCCTCCCTCAAATTGCCATAGCACTTGTTTTGCCATAAGTATATCGACTGTAAATTTCTCCGAACCACTCCAAACCTTGCACTTCAACTTAATAATTCAGTTCTCCAGATCCAGATCCAGCAACGGCATCAAGATCTTCATAGGATTTTAAGCTTCTGCCGGCTGTTGCTTCACGAGGCCCGACAGTTGTACTTCCCGGGGATACTCCGTCGCCCCATCGGCTACCGCCATTAGCTGGCGCGCCACCACGGTGCGGCAGCTTTGGGCCGCCACTGGGAGGGCTTAGTCTTCCGACATTGGGATCCCAGCGATTCTGAGGGGGTCGGCGATCATAAGGACCAGTTCGATTATTGTTTTGATATCGACCAGCACCTCTTCTAATGGGACCAGGACCACGATTATCAGGACCACCGGACCAACCCATGGGCGATTGAACAGCGTGTCCCGCAAGGAAAGGTGGGAAGCCGGCTGGTGGAGGAAAGCCTTGCATAGTATTCAGTCCATTCAATCCAAAGTTCTGAAGATTGAAACCACGTGGAGTACCCGCTGGCATATGCCCATTAGCTGGAGGGAAATGTCCATTGCTATTGGCATCCGATCTCGATGGAGCAATGTGTGCAGGATCGAGAACATAAGTATTGACAAGATCAAACTATACATGTTAGATTGCATCGTCAAAAATGGCACATATAACTTACGTCAGTCTTCATGCTTTCGAGCCATTCTGGATGTCTCTTTTCAACATGCTTCTTCCAGAAGTGCTCTTCCTTGAACAATTTGGTACAGTCTGGAACCCTGCATCTGAATTTGTGATCATCTTCTTGCTTCACAAATTTGACCAACTCATCCTTCAAAGCATCTTCAGTTGGCTTTCCACCCAACTTTCGCACATCGACATTATCCGGATCGAGAATTTGCATGATCTTCTCCTCAAAAGTTCTGACCCAATTGAAAGCGCGTTGGAGTTGTTGTTCTGCCTTGGAAATATTGTTGCGCGGATTGAACTTCCGTTCTCCATCCGGAGAAGAGGGATCCAAGTCCATTTTATCTTCATGTCTGACCTTTCCAGGAAATACGCCACCCAATGCACTTGCGCGAGCAGCTGCTTTGGCCGATGTGGTAAGAGTGTTGCGTGGACGCCTAAGATGTCCTCCAGGGCATTTTCGGGTGAGCTCGTGAATCGAATCACTCTCAAAAACACAGAAGAAGCAAAAGTTGAATACACGTCGTAAATACTCAACCATGAGGTCAAGCTGCTTCTTTTTGACAAGAAGTTCTTCATCGTCAACCTCATCAAAATCAAAAGCACCTTCCTCTTCTTCCTCTCCTTCCTCCATCTCCTCGAAATTATCACCATCGTCCATTGCTTCGTCAAGACCAAGTCCATTTTTACTTGTCTTGGCTTTCTTAGGAGTAGGAGCTGTGACTGGTGGTTGGAGACGGCCTTGATTCTTCAACTCATCAACTTTCTCTTCAATCTTTAGGACAGCATTGAAGTCAGAACCAAAATCTTCTTCAAATTTGCTGACAAGGCGGGTGGCCAAATCAAGATCCTTCTCGATACGTTCAGGGGCCGAGAATAGATCCCAAAGTGCCTTTTTACGTGGAAGGTTTGGAGGTACATGAACACCGACATGGCAAGTAAAGTCTCCTCTGACTTCATCCTTGACGGTCTTTCCATTGATAGCCTCGAGGGCCTTCTGGGCAGTAGAGACTGGAACTGGTGGCTCTACAGAGATATCATCTTCATCTTTCATTTCAGGTCGATCAAGAATGGGAGCCGAATCGGGCGCAGGGTGAAGCATAACCCAACCAATTCTATGGTAGCGTTTGCTTGGGTTTGGATCACTCAAACTAAGCCACTTGAAGCCACCCTCATCCTCACCCAAGTGCTCCTTGCAGAAAAATTCAAGATTTGAACGACTAACATGTGGCGCAATCGTCTTGATGAGCAGTGTAGGTTGGAAAGCGTTCTCGTCTCGGATATCACCACCCCTCGAAGGAACCAAATCGCCAACACCTAGAACCTCATTGGCGGCAGTTGTTTCT
Source organism: Ciborinia camelliae (assembly GCA_025890175.1). Lineage (NCBI taxonomy): Eukaryota > Fungi > Ascomycota > Leotiomycetes > Helotiales > Sclerotiniaceae > Ciborinia > Ciborinia camelliae. The sequence goes on from JANPYM010000004.1 coordinate 1,632,142, forward strand.
CCCTCTTCTTTCTCAATGACACCACCGGTGCCATTGCTTTCGCTTTTAGGGATGCCTTCCAAAGAGTATTCATCGAATGTCCCGGATTCGAGGTCTTGCTCCCACTGGCTATAATTGCCACGGCGGAATTCGTTGACTTGTAAGCGTAAAGCATCTCGCATTTCGGATACGTATCTCTCCAGAAACCACTGTTCTCCTTTGTGCTCCTGTACAAATGTACGTGCCATCCTAGCTTGAAGCTCTTCTTTGTATGCATCATAAGCAACTTGGATGCGAGCCTTTTCAGCATCACGATCTTCTTCACGAGGTCTGAAGATTTCACCACGCTTTCCACATCTAGCACGCTCCTTTTCTTCCTTGATCTTCTCATTCGTGCGCCACCATTCTCCATAGTACGAAAAGCCTACTTGGAAAGGTAGGATGACTGGATCCGCAAGTGGATTAACAGTAATTGGAGGAGGAGGACCGGAATCTTGACCAGGTACATATCGATCAATGTTGGCTGGAGCAGGTGAAGCCAGTCGTCTTCGGTCCTCGCGATCCCTCGATGATCTGTAGTCATCTCTATCTCTTGTTCTACCAACGGGTTCATAACGGTCTATTGGAGATCTGGAGCGATCGCGTTCGCGTTCGCGTGGATTTCGTCGTTGCCTGTCACCGCCAACTAAAATAACAATCATGTAAGCATAAGAGTAAATAAAATATGGATACAACCCCATGAAAGTATGCTTATGCAGGGGGTGCATCGTAATACAAGCTGACGAAAAGAATATTCCCAATATCATGGCTGCATGCTTCGCATCCGGTGCAGCTTTCCGAAAATTCAAGTTGAAAGGTGGAATCATAAAGCTAATAGAATGTGACATACCAGGAGATCTACCACGGTAAAATGATTCGCGGTCGCGGTCGATCTTCACACCTCTGAAGCCATCGTCGCGTTCATTCTTGACACTCCTGAAGCCATCATCACGTCCCGCCCAATTTGTTCTTTCGGTTGGCGACCGAGCGAGCGGTGGCTCTCGACTGTAATTTCCGTAGCCGTCCATAATGTAACCGTCCAAGATTACTCCACCTTTCCCTTTCTTTCGATATTCAGGTGTTGGGCCGATGGGACGTTCTGGTAGGACAGTTTCTTTAGTGAAAACCCTTTTGACGAAATCGATATATGAAGTCGGTTTTCGTCGATTGCGGTTGTCAAGTGACACCTCTTGCTTGTCGGGAGGAGATGACAACGAAGCTACTGCTGTTTGATAACATGATTGCCCGTTAGAGGATTGCTCAAAAATGTAATAGAATCAAGAAGGCTATGTTTGAATTGGGAGTATAAATGCAATATCAACTGGGAGACAAGATGCAGAAGAGGTAGAGTAGAGAAAAGAGGCTTAAAAAAAGTTCATTGCCTATAGATGGCAGATTAAAAAAACGACGACAACTTGTTGCTGTTGATGAGTATGCGATCTGATGTGATAGTGATATGATTGATTAATTTCAAGATTGATTTTGAAGAAATCGATCAAGAAGAAGAAGAAAAGCAATTGTTATGTTGATCGCAACGATGATGGGGGACAGAAAAAGGATATATGTGGATGCGATGATTTTGAGGAGAAGATTTATAAGAAGAATAGAAGAATAGAAGAATAGGACTGACGAACAAGATTCAGATATGGATAACTGTTGTTGTTTTGAAGAAACCTCCTTGACCAAATCAATTTTGGATAGATGTTGTTGATAATTGAAAGTTGGAGGGTTGAAATCAGAATCGGGATTGTCAAAGGGAGCTCTTACACTTCTTCCCGACATGCTTATGCTTAGTTATTAGTTATGCTTAGGTATGTTTATTAGTGCGTAGAACCTTACCTAAGGTACGTTGACCTTTCCTATTTGAATTCTCCAGCTTGGAAGGGTTCGAAGGGTCAACACAGTCCAAGCCATAAAGGGACTAGCGTGGGTGAGCACGGTGACGGAAAGTGGAGTGGGAGTGGAGTGGCCTGGGTGCTTTGTGTTAATAAAAACGTGATATAAATGAGAATCTATTATTGTACTTTCAATTCCTGCTGATGATTGGATGATGGGGTTGGATTCTATGGATGCTATCGATTGGATTTATGATGACAAAGAATTTATGAAGATGGACCAATCAAGAGATAATAATCTATTCTATCGATTGGATTTATGATGACAAAGAATTTATGAAGATGGACCAATCAATGGGTAATAATCTATGCTATCGATTGGATTTATGATGACAAAGAATTTATGAAGATGGGCCAATCAATAGGCAATAGGTAATAATCTATTCTATCGATTGGATTTATGATGACAAAGAATTAATGAAGATGGACCAATCAATAGGTAATAATCTATTCTATCGATTGGATTTATGATGACAAAGAATTTATGAAGATGGACCAATCAATAGGTAATAAATACAGCAGGGTAACTTAGCTTAGGTAAGCCAAAGGTAATAAAGTACAATGGATATATTCGAGAACTGGCCCATTAAGGAAAAAGTCTCCAAATGCATCTATTCATTATCCAAAGGTAGGTATATTGAGGCTTTGTGTACTCATCCTCTATACCATTGCTGAATTCATCAATCACCCATCCTAACAAAGCCCATTTGAGTTGGAAGAAAACAGGTAGGAAGATCTCAATAACAATCATCTCATCTCATCTCATTCTCTTCTTCTCTTCTCAACTTTCTACACAGAAGGATACACAGAAAGATATCTACACATTCCATTGACCAAGAGGATATACAGTACTCGAATACAGACCAATAAGTAGGTCAGTACAATCAATCAATTTTCCTTTTCTCAATCCACTCACGGGAAATCGAGGTCTGAAAAGGCTTCTAAGAAGAAATACAGTACCGTACGTCATTGAGGGGGTGAGCTGATAAGCTGATATTTCCCGTATCCACACTCGAAAAGATATAAAGAGATCACATGCATACTCGATTTCTACACAACATTACTTTCCCAAGCCATCACTAACAGCTCAATCTATCAATCAGGACATCCATCCATCATGACGACCTTCATTCCCAGCTTAACGCTGCCTGGGTTCATATTTATCCACCCAACTACTTCAATTCTCTTGCCTGTTGTCCTTGGAACCGCTGTTGGTTTCTCCGTTAGACGTATGTATTTAAATACTTTCTGCTGTTTCGCTGCTCGTGGATCTTTGATGAGATGATACACGACAATGAGGGGCGCTCCTACTCTCCCTCTTCTATCTTCGACTAGATTATATCCATCGAGGGGCAATGTGACAATTCCTCAAAACAAATACTAACAACCCATCACAGCAAAAGAAACCCAAAAGACCTACCTGGCACTCAAACAACCTCCCTACCGCCCACCCCCATATGTCTTCGGTCCCGCCTGGACCCTTCTTTACGGTCTCATGGGATACTCCGCTTACCGCGCCTATTCAGTCGCAATGTTACCACGCGCACTCCCGGAAATCCAGAGTCTCGTTGATCATGGTGCCACACTCTACACCATTCAGTAAGCCATTCCATCCACAACGACCAACCCAACTAACCACCATCCACAGACTCGGCCTAAACCTAATCTGGATGCCCCTATTCTTCACCCTCAAGCGACCCATCCTCGCCACCATCGACATCATCGCCCTCACTGGCTGCGTCTCCTACCTAACCTATATCTGGGCCCAAGTAGATCCAGTTGCCGCATGGATAATCGCTCCCTATCTCGGCTGGCTTGGATTCGCCACTTATTTAAGCGCCGGCGTCGGTTATCTCAATAATTGGAACATCAGTGACAAGGAGGTCCCGAAGAGTCCGAAGGGAAAGGGCACTAAATTTGTGGATGAAAAGGAGGAATAGGTGAAGATAAATCATGATTCGCGAGGACTAATACAGCGCAATGCAATCCTTATAAATAAGGAGAGCTTACAAAACCTCACTAGCTGCCCTGCTGTGGTAGATGATCATTCGTTTACTGGACTGGACTAGCACGCTAAAGAACACGGATAGGAGCAAGGATTTGGCAGTGCGTCGCAAAGCAATGTTATGATTTTGGTCTTTGAATGCGGAACTGCAACTGCAACTGCAACTGGAACGGGAACGCAATCGCTATGGTTTGCTATCAGCTATTATACACATCTATTAATCGTACAATCCTTATTTTATTATACCACACCACCAAATCTATCATATCATGAAAACGAACTTACTTAACTCTTCCCGGTGACGTAGCTTCTATGCCAATTGAGTACCCACACAGACATTACCTGTGCGATATATAGTAGGTATTTAAAGCGACTATATACCTATATATATTACACATATATCATCTTAACCGTATGAAGTGAGATTGCATATAGAGTACTCTGTAAAATGAACTCTACATAATTCTTGTCTCGTTATAAACAAGTTCTAGCCTCCACCAACTCACCCCACCCCATCCCATCCCATCCCATCTATGAATGCAACGCGGAGCTGAGCTGAAGTGCTAAATCCTTTCTACATTTCTACCCCATGAGTGGTCTGGTCCATCTTATCTCACCTTCACCCCTCCTTTCCGAACAACCGAGAACGAGTCAAAATCTATAATATCCCTGACCCTGAACGCCCCTTTTCAACGCCCCCCCCGAATGATTTCAAACATTTTCCCAACCGAGAAAAGAAAAGACCCGAGTCATTTTTTTCTAAACACAAACCGTCGGGTGAATATGATAACAATATGCGAAATGGGCAAAATGGAGGAAAATGCCAATTCTATGCACATGCGTGCCGTACCGCAAGTGATCAAATAAGATTAAGAGAGGTGGAAACGACTCTTTAACCCGTCGTAAATCATGAATATGAAAGCGGAACTAGGTGCTGACCGCATAACTGTAATACCGCAACCTCGATACATGCCCTTCAAACCATGTTTTCTCCAGAGCAGAGCGCCTTCTTGCATAAACGTTGTGCGCGGTGCTGTGGATGAAGTGGAGGCAGTTTGCATGCGGGATTTAATCGTGTCTGCGGGAAAGAAGAGGAAATTATAGGACATGCCTGCGGAAGCGCCCGCAAGAGCTTGTTGCCAAAAAGGTAAAGGTGTTGGCTCAGTACATAGAATAGAAGAAGGATTTTGATGAGAACTTTTGGCGTTCAGTCTTCGAAAGAGTGAGGTGACAGTCTCCTTGCTACCAAACCAAGCTGCGCATCCACCCGTTTCACGGATCAAGGTACCGAGTTGCCCATTCCAGAAGCCGCGAATACCTTGATGGTGCCAAACCTCGCGAACAACTGCCGAGACTGTTTTCGCAACAACGGGAACTGAACTATTCCCCGCGGCAGCTGGAACTTGTATTTTGCACTTGACCAACTCAATGGGCGTGAGAACCAAGGATGTGAGTGCGCCGGACAATGCGCCAGTCATCCACAACGCCTGCAAGGGAAGTGGTTGTTCTCTTTTATATATTCCAGAATTGAGGAGCACTTCTCTGCTGGCCTGTTCCCAGAAAAAAAGACTGCTCGTCTCGAGGGCGGCTCCAACTAGGGGAGCACTGATGCCCCTATATAACCCCAGAAACCCATCGCTGCGAATTGATTGTTTAAAACAATCGAGAGGTCCTGTATATCGTAGAGGAAGTTGGTAGGGTTGGGATTGCAGTCGAACTTTTACTGTGTCGAATGGATATTCGATATATTTGCCAGCTACTCCGGCAATCTACTCATTTGTTAGCAATCTTATTGATTTTTCATGCAGATAGTGCATACAGAGCCATAGAGACAATCCTCGACAGAATTCATCAGGGCCTCGCGTCCCTTGGATACCACTTTCCGAGGAGTATCGGGAGTGAAGTCTGCTGTCATTGTTGCTGCCATCCTAGTTGAATCGTAGCTTGTTTATGTGAAGTCGGAGGAATATTCTTGAACGAGAGATTGCTTAGAATCTGATTGCCTCGTTGCAGATAATGGTTCGAGTATCTGCGAATGCTATGAAGAAAATGGCTTCGAGGAGTATGGGGGCCTATGCAGGGCACTTCTTGAGTTGAGGAAAGCCGATGGGTTTGCGAGTCCTGGAGCCGTGTGGATAACAAGGTCGCTGTTCCACGTTGCAAATGAATAACAGTTGCAATGTAAAAAGAAACAGTTGAGTTGAGTTATATGACTGTTTATAATATATTTGCGGTCTGTTGTGGTCAAGTTTTCTTCGCCAACAACGGGTTACACCCAGACCCAGGTCTTTCTTATTGCTCTGTCGTAATTTATTGAAGCTAGCTCGTAATATTATGAATCAGAGGACGCTCCACAAACGATGAGGATATATCGATCTATTGAGCTCCAAGACTCCAACAAGCCAACCACATTGTTAGAAAACCATGATATAGGAGGTGTGCCAAGGTACAAGGGTAATATGGATATATATGCGGTGGAGTTTTGTTGAAAGACTGGTAGATTTTGTGGTAGGAAAGTGAAGTGAAGTAAAATAAAGTGAAGTGAAGACTGATTATCGTGGAATCATTATTTTGGAGGGGCTGTCACAAAAGGAAAGATGGAAGTGGGGGGGAGATGGAGCTCTTCTTTTGAAGGAAAGGTCCAGGTCGGTCCAGTCTTGTCTCCACAAAGTGTGTTTCGGTCCCGTCCCTGGGTTTTAAAACAAAAAGCTGGGGGATTATTTAATAAAATAGCTCAATGCTAAAAAGGATTTTAATATCAATTTATATTGATTTGATGCGTCTAAAGTGACCTCGGGATGAAGTGACGCGAGTTCAAATATTGAGTAGGTTACCTATGTAGGTTATTTTTGATATTGGCTAATGTCAAAGAAAAAGAAAAGATTAGGCAAGACAAGGCAAAACAAGACAATTACTACGTATGGAAATTAAAAATTGATTTGATTGTGAGTTGGACTTGAAGGACTTTCACTTCCCATCACTTGAGACGGAAAAAAAAATGGCTCAAAGAATTTTAAACAGAGAATAGTCTAGATTGGCTTAGCGTGATAATTGGTGTATACTACTGATAAGGTTCAATTGCGCTTATCGAAAGCAAAGAAAAAAGTTCCTGCATGGTTTGAGTTTTGGAATTTCGACATCAAATAATTTTGGTATATGACGATAACCACACAACACACCACACACACTACACACACTACACACACAAAATAAATCCCTCAAAATCTACACACACCTATTAATATTATTGATAAATTGTGAAGTCCGGATTTGATATATCAATCAAAAAAAATGTCAACAGAAATGGCCCCTACCGTCGTTGCACCTGCCTCGACTGTTGCAACCTCGGCCGTCATTCCACAGGGCATGCGCAAAAATGGTACGTATGCGCTCGCACAGATTGATGCTTTTAGATCTGCTGCCAGATACAAGGTTGCTGATTTGATATTTCTAGGCAAACAATGGCATCCTGTGAAGAAGGCTTTCAGACCAAAGGCTGGAAATACCTCCTATGAGAAGAGAAAGGCAAATGACGAAGCAGTGGCAGCAACTAAGGCCAAAGAAAAGGAGATGAAGGAAGAGAAAGAGGCAGCGAGACAGGTCAGCATCAATCTAGCTCTCGCCGGACCAAAGCTAATTATTGAATAGGCCCATATAACGAAAATCAAGGAAAAGCGCGCCAACAAGGAGGAAAGAGAACGATACGAGAAAATGGCCGAAACGATGCATCAGAAGCGTGTCGACAGATTGAAGAGAAGAGAGAAGAGAAACAAAATGTTGAAGTCGTGATAGATATTGTTCTGGGACGGAGCATGGCGTATGGGATGAATTGGAATATATTGAGTGCAATGGGCTGATACGGTTGAATTGTGCAAGTCACACATAATACGTCGAGGGATCTATTGATGGTATATTGGACGACTACTAGAAGCCGAATGTCACAGAGAGGATGAGGACTATTTGGGAAGGTGAAGTCCGTCCGCTAGGACTAGGTATAGATTTGAAAGGTGCCGCTGAGATGGAAAACTATATCTTCCATAATGATTCAAAATCAGGGCGCTGGGTATATTAGCTATCATTTTTGAGTGCATTATAAATTCTACTAGAGAGTATCAAAAGAATTCATTCAACGTTCCTAGATTTCCTCTGGACAGCTTTAATTTTATTCATACCATCATCCTAATGAATTTACATGGCTGCGTGCGGCCGCTGAACTCCGTAATTGCATCAAGGGTCGCTAAGACTCGCCAGATAAACCTCATAGCACATGCATGTTACAATTGATGGAACCTCGAAATAACATAAAACCAAACAATTGACAACTGATCACAAACTTTATTAGAGTCATGTCTTCCAACGGTGATGGATCAAAATATGTGTCTCAAAATAAATCTCGTCATCAGGCCACACGATCGTTGTCTGAGGCATCATCCCCTCCCCTGAAACCTCGCCGATCGCATCACTACCACCACCATCCGCATATACATCGCCGAGACAAGGATGATAAATCGTCACAATCTACTCTGCAGAAGGCTCTCAATTCATCTGGAGAAGTGTCGAGAAGTGAGGAAGTTTCACCAGACGAAAGTCGGAATGGAAGTCGGAGGCCTAGCATCTTGGGATCTACAGTAGATGGCTTCGATCTGTCCAGAAACAACGAGAGAAGGCCTCTAAGGGAAGGGGAGCTCGAAGCCGAGAAGGAAAGGGGCGCCAAGATGGCTACGTTTGTATCTCTTGCCACCCATGGTTCTCTAATACTAATTTGCTGGATTAGGGAGCTACGAAATGCTTTGACGGACATCAACCTTGTGGCGGATAATACAACTAGACATCTAGATGCGACATATTATTCAGTTTTGGAAAAACTTGGGGATCTTCACAAGACGATTGGCTCCCTCAAAGAGTTGGCAGCTATGACTCGACAATTAAATGAGGATTTTAATACAGAGGGAAAGGAGCTTGTACAAGAAAGCCGAGCGCAGTTAGAAGGATTTGAAGAATTCGAAGCACAGGAACATAAAATCAAAGGACTGGAGAAACGGGTGAAAGAAGGACGAGATACAATCAACACATTGAGTGGGCGGGTAGACGTTGTAAGAAAGCGAGTTAAGGGCTGGGAAGAAGCAGAGCAGGAATGGCAAGACAAAACACGAAAACGATTGAAGATGATGTGGATTTTGATGTCGATATGCGCAGCTATTTTGCTATCAATTGTTATATTGGCGTATATTCCATCGAAAGGGGAAGGACATGGCGCTGCAAGATTCAACGGTTCCAATTCGACGGCGCTGGCGGAGTTCGAAAAGGCCAAAGACGAAACCGGGGATATGCACAACCCTACTTTCGACGTATTGGGGAGTTCACCATCTGGAAGTGAAGTCAACAAGGAAGCAGGGAAACCGGAAGAGGACCCAAGACTTAAGATATTCGATGAGTTATAACATGTTGGTACTAGAATGCACGCACAAGGTTCACATCTCCCACCCCAGCTCACCAGGCCTACACTATTTGAAAATCTGTGGGTCCACGAGTATGGCCTGATGACCTATTAAATATAGTAGAATGCCGAGCAACCGAATGTTGATCAGTCCCCGAATAACGTGGAGAATGTTACTGCGAGTATTGTACAGTACGGGCTATAGTATAATGATTATTCTAGAGTAGGATACTCAATAGGAGTAACAGTAATTAATGTAATATATATATATAGAGATAGACAGACAGACAGACAGATAGATAGATACCTAGATACCTAGATACCTAGATACCTACCTACCTATAGCATTAGGTAATGATACGCGTCTTGGAAACCTAAACTCGTATAAAATGGCATCCATGCTATGGATATATATAAGCTCTCACTTATAAGGCTTAGACTTATTCGCCTTCAAGTTTTAACATTTAAAATTCTAGATTGATGATGACATGGGCCGCTACGGCGAACATCTGTCGTCATTCTGTCCTCCAAGCCACCCAAAGTACTATATACCCCTGTATTATTGTTCCTAGGTAGCCGTCAAAAGATTCAAAAGTAATATATAATGAGTACGGTACGGATAGCTTTTGGGCTGTGAATATTCAATAGTCCCTCCTAATCCGTCAGTCCTGTTGATTACATATACTATACCGATGAAATTATTAATATGAGTTTCTTGTGACTCAAAACTTTTATCAATATTATTATTATTACATACCTACCTCTAACTGGTAGTAGGTAGTTTTGATCTTGTTTGTCGCGACTTCTCATATCTCATAATTGTCTCACTCATACATTTTCGACGAGGGCAAGAGCGTCAACCAAAACGTAAAGCAGGCAAGCATTCAGGAAGTACAAGACCCCGCTGCACAGCAAGAAACTGCATTGCATAGCCCATAGCATCAACAGGGCATCAAATCTCAAACTTCAAAACAACATTAAAATCACTCAACGAGCAACATTGATTGCGAGATCTCAAGATTCGCGAGGGTTCTTCTATAATTATACACAAAGAATCACCTAAAATAGCGGCAGCTCGATGAACGACGAAAATAGAATTGAAGGGAGAGATCCTGACATTCCTCTCACACCCTCCAAAATGGCAACAAACGGCACGATACTGTCGCCCACGAGAAGTGTCTTTGGAGATGATAAAGGTCAAGCCCTTACTGGAAAGCAAGAACATTGTGGGTACTCTCAGCAAATATATATATCTTTGGCACAACAGAATGGCTAATCTTGGTAGATCTGAAACGCGAGTTGATCTCCCAACAAGTGAAGTTCGAAATCACCGAGTTAAACTCCCCGACGGCATTACAAAGATTCGGTGCCCCGTTTAAATCTGACCGCGGGGAAGTGTCTCCTTTGGATTCCGAGTTACCGATTCTCAGATATATATTCGTACATCATGTTCGCGAGTTTCCATTTCTGGATAAGGCCAAGGAGAAGGAATTTTGGCAAGAGAAATTGCAGGTGGTGAGTTCAGAATATTCCTCGGGTCATTGAGGGTAGTGTAACTAATGAATCTGCTATGCAAGTTCCTGCAATCTTTCGCCGAGAAACATATCTCATCATCCGAAGACAGGCTCGAAGAAACGAAGCGCAGAAAGTTATCTATCAAATGTCAGAAGCTAGTAGAGTTGATGATGGTGTCTGGTATACCAACGGCTTCAGGATACGAGGAGAGGATTAAGTTTTCTGAATTAGAAGTTGTCGATGCGGGCGCCATCGAGCATGGTGTTCTTTCGACTATGCCGGAAGGCCATTATCTGCACGGTTGGGATGTCAATGTGGCAGCAGTCAGAACAACTAAAGTCAAACGCAATATTAGATACCACGAGCATGCTGTGAGTTCATCACGGCTGTACATTGTGGAACAATTACTTATACCACTTAGGAATTCGTTCTCCGAGTTAAGAGAAAGGGGGAGATTCCATACTTCATCGGACGCAGATATGGTGATTTCAGTAGACTCCATAAAGAGCTACGAACAGAACTTCCAGGCAAAGTGCTCCCATCTATGCCTAGAAAAAACAAGGAGAGTTCAACTGCCTCGAACCTGATTAGCAGTATTACCGGTGGCAAGGATTCCGATGCATCTTCCGTGTCATCGGTTTCGACCATGGGAAATAAGGGCACCGAAAATGGCATGAAGAGCCTGTCTGTCCGTGGTTAGTTCATGAACCTTCTGCTATATTTCGATGTCCAAGGGCTAACCTGATGAGATCATCGTCGCTCTGGATCAACAATTTCATTTGGAAGGTCATCTCCTAGGCTATCAACATCATCCCCAAGACCATCAGTAGACAGAAGTCCTAAACCCCCTTCAGCTTCTGTTACAGATTCAAATGTCAGTTTTCCTAATCGACGATCCGGATTTTATGGGCTAATTTATACCAGGGGATAACTTTATGGCGAGAAAACCAGCGCATATCCTTGAGGGCATTCCTCCGCAGTCTCCTTGCCAATTCTCAGATTGCGGAAACCCGAGCAATGAAAGATTTTCTGTCAAATCAACCTATTACATTAACCTACGAAGATGTAGAAGATGTTGAGAGAAGAAAGCTAATGGATGAGAAGAGAATTGTTGAGCAGAAGCAGTTTTATGAGATAGCCAGGAAGCGCGCCGCAGAACTAGACATATACATGGAACAGTATGTACTTTGGCTTGAACCTCTTTATGTATTTGTCGACTAACTATTCTAGATTTCGTCGCGATATCGTGGAAAGTAATGGTCTCACCAAATTGTTCATAGAAATCAAGGATAAGCCAACTATTCAAGATCTCAGTATCCAGTACCAGAAGTTTGCGGAGTGGCTACGAATCGAGGTAGCAGCAACCCTCTACCATATGTTCCTGGCGGAAGACAACTCCCCGGAATTATTTGCGCAAGCTAAAAAGATCCATTCAATGATACCATATACGCTTATCAAGAATGCCATTCGTATAGCTAATCCCGCGGCTGTCATGTCCAGCGTATTAGACATCTTTTTAGCTCAACCTTTTGGAGCGAGATCGCTCATGCAAAGAATCTTCTCTTTAACATTGAATGATGGCATCAGAAGTTTTCAAAAGTCTATTGATGGCCTTGAGAGCCAGGTCAATGAGCCCGTGTTCTGTGAGAAACTGAAGAAGTTTTGTGAAAGCCCGGAAGATCTCAAGAATTCTATACGAGCTGATGCAGAGGAGAGTAGCGTGGACTTGATTGTCGCCATTCTGAGGTCAGAGGATATCGAACCAGGTCTGAACTCGCCGCAAATTGCCAAGATATTCAATGCTTATGTTGCATGGAATAATGCTGTGGAGAATGTTGATGAAGAGATGAAGCAAGGTGCAGAGTTGTTCTCATACTTGAAGCAGCTCCTAAAATTGTACACGAGGCAACGTGATAAGGCTATGATGCTCAACATGATTGAAGAGCCAGTTACATTGCGCCTTCTTCGCGACTTGTTTACGATTTTCTACGAACCTTTGGTACGAGTGTATAAGTCAGCAAATGTATACAACAGTGTCACCGATTTTGCCGATTTTATCGAGGATACGATAAAAGTAAGTAACTTTCTATTCTCATCAACATAAAACAATGACTAACGAAACAATAGGTTGTGGATAAATGCCGAGAACAAGATTTCTCAGCAGACCCCAATCAAACTGTTCAAGCATTCATTGATTTGTGTCAACGACATGAGCATAATTTTTACAAATTCGTTCATGAAGTCCATACACACGATAATGGGCTGTTCACCCAGTTGATGGGTTGGATCGAGGGAATCCTTGAGTTCCTCCGGCAAGGTCCTACGGGCGGAAAACTTGACATAAATGCTCTCGTCACTGGTGCCGTGAGCGTGAATCAACTGAATAAAGAAGTTGCCGTCAACGAAATCAACCAATTGATCACATGGCAAGAAGCACGTAAGAAGTGGCATTCTGATAAAACAAGACAGAAAATGGCGGCAGAAGGCACCGGTGCCATAGAGCAGGCACCCGGAGCACTAGCATTCAAGAGTACCGATTTTGGATTAGATGAGATGGATCTTGAGGAGATGAATTATGAAGATGATGACGAGAGTAGTAATGAGGACGAAGAACATGACGAATTAGATCCGATTGTGGCTGAGAGGAAGAGGAGAGCAAAGAAGCAAGATCATTTGAGGAGAACCGCAGGTGAACCTGTTAAACCGGATGTGACTGAGGTGTATAAATTAAAGGAGAGTTTCTTGAGCATGTTAAGGGGTGTACTCGCTGAGTAGTCAGTGGGTCATGGTCTAATGGGGAGAGGGGGGGAGGGGTAATAGATGTTGTATCGGAATTAGGCGGCTAGCATGATATCTCCGTAGGAAGGAGTTTGGTTTTGGAACAAAGGTAAAGCTAGGAAGGGTTGGAAGAAGGATTGGTTTGGTATCATACATTAATGATGTTAGGGTCGGATGAGTATGATAGACGCAACGAAGGAAAGATACATAAATAGCAGATACCAGAAAGAATTATCATAGACAAGCAATGGATTTTTATAAACGATCTCATAATTCATCGGATGAATTTGAATCAAAGGGAAATAGCATTCTCAAGTAAATTTGACGCTATTCCGATACCTTGATCCCAGTGACGTACGTACAGGGTAAAGAATATTCAAAAAACGATTCTGCTTATTCAAATTCATTTGGATTTATCTTAGAACGATAGATATTAGTGAGATACTCGAAAGAAGGTGATTTTACCTGTAAAATTTTACAAAATAGAGAAATATAACGTTCAATATAAACCGAGACTATTGATTTTCCTATCTGCCCAGCTAAGACTTCCTCGCTTAAAAAAGATGGTGCAAAAAATTCAATCGCCACTTTTGAGCATGACCATGACGAGAGGCTTCTGAGTCGTCACATATTCCTCGAAAACGCAGAACACAATCGCCTCAATAAATCTGTTTGATAAATATCACCATGCCTCCAGAAAAATCACTACCTTACCCTGACGATTTCTCCAACGCGGATGAATATGTAGACTCACTCCTGCACTTTGCAACCACATCCACAATTTTCCAAACTCTATGCGGAGGCGTCCATATCCTCGATTTCTTCATTCGAGAACCAAGTCTGTATCATAAAATCCTCCCCGAAGAATGGCGCGATTGGTTACTGTCGTGTCCCTCCATGGACCTCCTCGACCTCCTCATTCGCGATGATCTCTCGCTGCCACGTGACGATCCACCCCCGGAATCTTTGATCAAATACATCCAAGATATCCGCAAACATTCTTTGATAAGGAGTGTGGAGAAGGAAAATTTAAGCACCACGAAGTTACCGCGGCATGTGGCCGTGGGGATGATTCCGAAGAAGGTGCACGAGGTGACGAATTTTGCGGACTATGTGGTTCGTGTTGCGGATTCGGTGAAGGAGGAGAGTGCGAAGGAAATCACCCATTTTGTGGATTTTGGGAGCGGCCAGAATTACCTGGGACGCACGCTTGCGAGCCCGCCGTGGAATCGATGGATTGTGGCTGTGGAGAGTAAGGGGGGGAATATCGAGGGCGCCAAGAGTATGGATGTTTTGGCGGGGATGGCCGAAAGGGAAAAGGTTATGAGGAATAAGAAGGTTTTTAGAGAGAAGATTATGGGGGAGATAGGGAAAACTAAGAGAGTGGAGGGGAAGAGGGACGAGGAGGCGGATTTGAGACCCGCGAGGGATTTACAGACGATTTATACGCCGAGTGATGGGAAGGGGTATATTCAGTATGTTGAACATCGTGTTGAAGATGGCGATTTATCGGACGTGGTGTCTCAAATCGAGAATCTGAAAGTTTCCGCCCCAGATGGAAATCTCAATACTATCTCCGAATCCGGTTCTGCCACTCCCGCTACAGAAGATATCATATCGCGCGTCTCGGAAGCATCACCCCCAGAAATAAACCTAATGGCCATATCCATCCATTCCTGCGGCAACCTCTCGCACCACGGTATCCGGTCTCTCCTCCTCAACCCCTCAGTTCATGCTATAGCCATCGTAGGCTGCTGCTACAATCTCCTCTCCGAACGCCTCACTTCCCCCTCCTACAAACATCCTCTTCTCCGTCCCAACCTCCGCGCTCTCAATCTCCCCTCCCCTTCTCCATCTTCCACTCCCGCATCAGCTGATCCCCACGGCTTCCCCATGTCCAATCGCCTCGCTACATACAATGAAACAGGTATCACCCTCAATATCACCTCTCGCATGATGGGCGTTCAAGCCCCTGCAAACTGGACCGCTAAAGAGAGCGACTCCTTCTTCACCCGCCACTTCTATCGCGCTCTATTGCAGAAATTATTTCTAGATTATGGAGTCGTCCAAGCGATTCCATTAGATACCTCGGATCATATGACATCTTCCAAAACATCACAAGCATGTGATTCTCCCGAATGCAACGGGGAAAAGCAGGAACAAGAAACCATCACCACAACCCCCATCATCATCGGGTCCCTCCGCAAATCCTGCTACACATCCTTCACGACCTACGTGCGCGGCGCCATGCAAAAGCTCACCACGCAAGCTCCCCCCTCCTCCTCCTCCCCCTCCTCCCAAGAACCACAAATCCCCCGCTCCAACATCTCCTCGCACGTCCGGGCCCGCCTCGCCTCGCTCACCGATGCCGATATCGCATCCTATGAATCCCAATACGATCGCCAGCGCAAGGAACTCAGCATCATGTGGTCGCTCATGGCTTTTAGCGCCGCCGTCGTCGAATCCCTCATCGTCGTCGATCGCTACGTGTTTTTGCAAGAGGCCGTAAGCAGGGGCGAGTGTAGGGATGCTTGGGTCGAGTGCGTCTTTGAGTATGCCCTTAGTCCGAGGAATTTGGTCGTTGTGGGGGTTAAATAGGGTGGTGGGGTGCTAGGCTGGGTGCGGGGGGATCGGGGGGATCGGGGGGATCGGGATGGAATCGGTAATGGAAATGGGGATGGGGATGAGGATTAGGGGTAGATGGGAAATTAGTAAACTTTTTCTGGCTTTGTATAGCACAGTGCTGATAGTGGTTATATGAAGTTATAGACCCAATAAAATCCATCGTTAAAAGCACAGTCTATCCAGTCAATTCATACCACAAATTCAATAAGAGTTATCCATCTATTAGATACCCTTCCCTGGGCAATCAAAGATATATATATATATAGGAACCTATTAATATGGACTTGTATATAGAATAATGCTTAGCGTAGGTAGTGAATATACAGTATTATTAGGAAAAGTAGTTTAGTTGGATATATATTATTGTGATGGGAACCAGAACCAGAACCAGAACCAGAACCAGAACCAGAACCAGATGCCTAGCCATCCATCCTTTTAAATACCAACTCGATGCTTGCGCATCATCACATCACAACACAACACGACACAGCACACTTTTCACATCTCTTCACATCCATCCATTCAGACATCCAAACACGATCAAGGGAGCCTCATATCCTCGAGCACATCATGCATTCATCAATCAAATTTATGGCTTCTCTAAGAACAATCATGATTCATTAGAGCTGATGCCAAAAGGGGCTAAGCGAAATGTGGGATACTCCGCTCACCACCATGCATTAATATACATCTCTTATCATAACCGTCATCTTGTCCTTTCCGTCCTGCTCTAAATAAAGACTTATTTTTTTATCTGGATAAAGCGATGTCATCAATACGTAAAATCATTTTCACAGTCTCGGCCGCCAGTTCAATGGCGCTCGTGCTGACCAGAAGGGGTTGCAACACATTCTCATCCGCGATATCGACCTTGACACCTCCGCTCTTGATACTGACACCGGCGTTTTTCTCGCCGTTGGCATGCTTGTGACGCAGTTCGGTGACGACTTTGATGCTGTTGAGACCGGCGTTTTCGGCGAGCGTGGTGGGGATCACTTCCATAGCATCGGCGAAGGCTTTCCAGCAGATGGCTTCGGTACCGGTTAATTCTCGTGCTTGTTTTGCTAATTGCGATGCGATTTCGATTTCAGGGGCTCCTCCTCCTGCAATCAATGCCTTCTTTTTGACTAAACATCGGACGACACAGAGGGCATCGTGGAGACTGCGCTCGGCTTCATCGAGAATAAGGGAGTTGGCGCCGCGGCAGACGATGGAGACAGTCTTGCCAGCACTCTTGGTACCGGTGATCTTGACGAGTCTGGAACCGGAAGTTTGGGCTTCTTCGACGAGTTCGGCTGAACCGAGTTTATCTTCGGTAAATGAGTCGATGTCGGCGATGGGTTTGCAGCCTGTGGATTTGCAGATGAATTCTACTTCATCACGCTCGATATCTTTAATGCAGAGAATGTTGAGTTTGGCGAGGAAGTGGAGGGAGAGTTCGTTAACTGCGTCACGGAGGATAGACTTTTGGATCTGAGGATTATTGTTAGTACGGCTATACTGGATAGGAAGCTCAGATAGTATCTATGACATACCAACAAAACGTTACACTTTGCCTTCTTGATCTTTTTAACTAAATTCAACAAATAGGTTCGCTCTTCTTTCAAAATCTTATCCATTTGTCTATAGTCGTTGACGACGATTTGATTTTCCATCTGAGTTATGTTAGCAATATCAAAGATGAAGCTTTCCCAATACAACTTACATCAGGCTTTGGAGGGCTGAGTTGAAATTGAATAAGTCCAATCTTTGCCTTCTCCATTCTGATGGGCCCACCTCCATTCTTCAGAACACCTTGTGTCAAAACTACTCCCTCAACCATTTCACTATCTTCGATAGTACCTCCAGACTTTTTAACTATTCTAATATTCTTCAAGTCCACATTTTCAGCAGTCTTGATATCGATTGTCTTTGTAACAGCGTTCACTGCCATGGGACCGAGGAGATTTGAGTATTGTGAAACGATTTTGGAAGAAAGAGAGGTGTTGGCGGCTTGTAGAAGGGTTGCGGTGTCGCTGAGAGCAACTGGGACCGACATATCGTGGAGGACTTGAACTGCTGCCGCAGCTGCTCTTTGAAATGACTCGGCAATAACTGAAGGGTGTATTCCTTTTCCTAGTAATTTATCTGCGGCGCCCAGCAGACTTCCACAAATAACGACTACTGAAGTGGTTCCATCTCCGGCTTCCACATCTTGTGCCGCTGAGAGATCCACCAACATCTTCGCAGAGGGGTGCATAACTGCCATACTCTTCATCATAGTGCTTCCATCATTTGTAATAAGTGTTCCTCCTTTACCGTCTTGAATCATCTTGTCCATTCCCCTAGGACCGAGAGAGGTTCTGCATGCATCTGCAACAGCTGTATTTTGTCAGCTTTACCTTCGCGCAACATGAGATTTTCCAAACACACCTCTGGCAGCCAAAATGTTGGCATTTCGGACAGCCATAGGCTTCTCCTTGTCCTGCAGACTACGTTAGCTATATTGACAACCCCTCTGAGCTTCAATGACCCACCTTAAAGGCATTATTGGTAGAATTTCCCGCTGATTGTGTGAGAGCCATGTTGAAGTATTTTGATATTGGCTATAGGAAATCTGGAACGTTTGAACTCAAAATATGTTGAGAAGTGCCGTCGTCGCGTTTCTACTCCCAATGCGCGTCTTGTCATGAGATTTCGAATTTTGAGATATCGGCTAACCTTATCTTGGACTAGCTTATCAAGCAACGCCGACGTACCTACTGGATACCTAAGAAGAGCTATGGGAGGATTATGAATGAATTATCAACACAACAATTCAAACTTCTCACAATCACATTTTCTCCACCACATTGAAAGTAATTTGGGTTAGAATCTTTGCCCTTGGATTTTCATATCTATACAAACAATCAATTCTACGAAATTCCGCTCGTCACATCCATTTTCAGCCGAAACATAACACTACCTTCATCACATAGCAACCTTCCTTACCCAACCCTCATCATGGTTCGTATTAATTACCTGGTGTTTATATATTCAACTAACAGCTTTGAAGGTCAGCGCAAAGGGGCAAAATTGGGAGAACTACAAGAAGGTACATATTATTTCGCAGGCTGCCAGAGCTCTCTTTAACAAGTTCTTAGGACTTTGCCGACGACGAGGTTGAGGAGAAGAAGATCACACCTTTATCAGATGAGTAAGATTCGCCAGCCCATCGCATCATCGACAATATCTAACGATAATATAGAGATATTCAAGTCCTAAAGACCTATGGCGCAGCTCCATATGGTGCCGCGCTGAAGAAACTCGAGCAACAGATCAAGGAGAAACAAACAAGTGTGAATGAGAAGATTGGCGTAAAGGTAGGGGTTCGGGATTTATAGGATCTGCAAACATGCTCTAAAACCCCACCAGGAATCAGACACCGGTTTGGCGCCACCTCATTTGTGGGATATAGCCGCAGACAGACAACGCATGTCCGAAGAGCAACCTTTACAAGTCGCAAGATGTACGAAGATTATTCAGGACGAGAAGGATACAGAAAAGAGTAAATATGTCATCAACGTTAAGCAAATCGCAAAATTCGTGGTAAACCTTGGCGAGCGTGTCAGTCCTACGGATATTGAGGAAGGAATGAGAGTTGGGTATGCGAAATGCGGTCTTATTTTATCTACGAAGCTAATTCACCCCAAATAGTGTCGATCGCACCAAGTACCAAATCTTATTACCCTTACCTCCGAAGATCGATGCTAGCGTTACGATGATGACAGTTGAAGAAAAGCCGGATGTTACCTACGGTGATGTTGGAGGTTGCAAGGAACAAGTCGAGAAGCTACGAGAGGTCGTTGAAATGCCACTGTTATCACCGGAGAGATTTGTTAACCTTGGTATTGACCCACCTAAAGGTGCTCTGCTCTATGGTCCTCCAGGAACCGGAAAGACACTTTGCGCCAGAGCTGTTGCCAATAGAACTGATGCTACATTTATTCGAGTTATTGGTAGTGAATTGGTACAGAAGTATGTTGGAGAGGGTGCTAGAATGGTTCGTGAATTATTCGAAATGGCGAGGACGAAGAAGGCTTGTATCATTTTCTTTGATGAAATTGATGCTGTTGGAGGTGCTCGTTTTGATGATGGCGCTGGAGGAGACAACGAAGTGCAAAGAACCATGTTGGAGTTGATTACCCAACTTGATGGTTTCGACGCAAGAGGAAATATTAAGGTCATGTTCGCCACCAACAGACCTTCTACCTTGGACCCCGCTTTGATGAGACCTGGACGTATCGATAGAAAGATCGAATTCTCGCTACCAGATCTCGAGGGACGAGCAAATATTCTCAGAATTCATGCGAAGAGTATGTCTGTCGAGAGGGATATTAGATGGGAATTGATTTCACGTCTTTGCCCTAACTCCACCGGTGCCGAACTTCGAAGTGTTTGCACAGAGGCAGGAATGTTCGCCATTCGTGCTAGAAGAAAGGTAGCTACAGAAAAGGATTTCTTGAGCGCGGTTGATAAGGTCATCAAGGGTAATTTGAAGTTCAACTCCACCGCCACTTATATGCAATACAACTAGAGGTCTTTCAAAGACTAGAGGGATGTATATTAGCAGGCGTTGGTGTATAAGATAGCATTAATGAATCAGACATTCATGATCACTCCCATTATGGACATTCATCTGCTTCCTATAATTTTACGGTGAGACCTTAAAATGTTATCCTTTGATACTTTTTACATCGCCGTCATTTGCAATGTCCCGGTGCTGTGGATTTGTACGGATTAGTTTCTGTGATCATTGTTGCTCATCAACTCGCCAACCATAGATCTCTGGGACAGAAACTTCATCCCTAATCACTTTCTTAATGACCCACAAACATTGTGCTTCAGCTACGGTTACGTAACGACCAAATTTGACAAGAAGATTCAAATCTTCAAATCTTCCAGGGGCGGTTTAGGGTGGTCCAAAAGGCGTCTGACATTGCTAGAACTTCTGCTGATGTTGCCAAAGATTGGCCCATGTTGTTTTGGAAGAATGAGGAATCCAGAAAGTCAATTTCTGGTTTTGTACCGTCTGGAAGGTCGCTGGCATGGGTTTGAGAACTGGGGGACATTTTTCACGGGCATGGGAGACTTGTGAGCTTGATTATGATGATGATTAGAAAAATGAAGGAAGGGATAGATTCACAGGGAGATTTTAGTACCGGGGCCTGCTGTTCGCCAACGCTAGTGGATAGAGACATTTATAGGATGTCCTGACATCGACATGGACATCGTTAATCAGCTTTCGACCATCGTCATTCTTGAGTGGATATCCCACACACTTATATTTACTGACATAGTTGAGGGGGGCGTATAATCGACAACTAATATTAGTTCATCTTCATCAACAATCAATTAAAATTGAATGACGCTCTGCTGGCCCTTCGGGGACCACTGCCGTGGAAGCCGACTATTTAAATAGAAAATCTGCGACTCGCAGCTCGGTGGACTCTTCAAAACGTAATGTAGAAAGAATTCTTGAGTAGACATTTATCGAAGACCCGATTCACTGGACGGGTCTCACGAAATCAGCTTCAGTCAGGCTTCAAGGCATGGGTGGCGGAGACCTCCAAAATTGAGCAACCGCACGCGGAAGATCATGTATTGGGAAGTTATGGAATTTCGCGATACACGTGTTTTCTCCAGGTGAATGATGAAGCCTTGAGGAGTGTAATGGATGAAGATAATAGCACACATGGTCTCACAGGAAGAGGCTGTAATAGTACCGCCCTTGCCGATTATGTTATCATGGTTTTCAATAGTCCAGACTGCAGTCCGACATTGAAAGACCTTTAGATTCTTGAATCCAATTGAAACAGTCCAGTTATCTGAGATATTAAATTTTAAGCAAATGTTTATAGCTTTTCAACCCGGATTATAGGGCACCCTGTATGTTATAATGGGAGATGGTAACATTCATGGTTGAAAGGTTGAGAATAACAAAATGGTCTGGAAGCTGGAGAATATCTATGAAACACAATCGTATTACATCCATTTATCTCCATCTTGTCAACCTTGACCAGAAAGAAAACAAGAAAATTAGACAATATGTTGCATTTATATTGAAGCTAAATGCAGACATGGGGAACCATGGGCTTCTCTTTCCGTTGTTCTTACTCTACCTTCTAACGCCAGTCATTCATTCTAGGTATTTACAGGTTCGAATATCGGGCAAAGCAGACTTATTCTTACCTAGTAGGCTAGCTGTCTAGGGGTTAATGAAAGGAGCGTCGTCTCGCTTCGAGTATCTCGGTTACCTTAAAATTGACCCCTTCATTAATGGACAAGACGCGAAGTTGATATCAATAAATGTTCAACTAGATTTTCAATGTATACAAATTGAGATATTTACTTCCGTATTTAATACTGTGTTAATATTTAGGTAAAGAGTTCAGGAAGTAAAAACATTTAAGTAAATAAATAAAAACATGGGGTAGTAACTAAAATTCTTAGGGTGAAACTGCAAGCAAGCGGGAGTCTGACCGTTGACATCATCGCTTCTGTGGCTCATCCGGAAAGAGAGCTACCATATCAACATCAAGCAAGAAAGCATCACCACCTCATCTCTCCCCACTTCATAAAACTTCACAATTCCAAGATCTCACTACAAAATTAAATCCCATCAAGTCCTTCAGAACTTCCTCAATTTCCCCAATTCCATCAATTCCTCAAAGATTCATCCAAAATGGGCATGTCACACAGCACCGCGCGATATGTCGCCCCCCTTTCCTTCCTCATCGATTTCGCCGCCCAACAGTATGGAATGCTTTCTTCCCCCAACATGAAAGATATCCACGACGCCCATCTCTCATTCTGGTCTCCCCAACCATATGCTATTGCTATTTTCTTCTTTCCCCAACAGATATTCCAACTCGTGTGGTTATATCGACTTTGGAAATTGGATCCTAAGAAAAGTGTCAAGGAGAAGGAGGAGATGGGGAAGATGATGGGTTTTGTGCCATTTTATGTGGTGGGGAATTTGTGCATTGCTTGTGGGTATTTCTTAAGCTTTTGAACAATTTATTTGGTGTGGAGTGAAATAGATGAATACTGACGATACAACAGCCTGGATGGTATTCTGGAACTCGTCCTCTTTAAAAACTGCCAATGTATTCGTTCTCATCAACTCCCTCGCCCAACTCTACTACATCTTCCTTCGTCAACCCCCGATGAATACTCAATCCACTTCCTCAATCCTCACGCATATTGTCTCCAAAACATTCGCGGGAATTGGTGTTCTTGATCTCCTTCACAATGGATCGGTCGCTTATTTTGACCACCAGGGTCCCTCAATGGCTGTCAAAATATTGACAGGAGTAGGCTTTGGCCTCTTGTCCAGCAATAGTGATTGGATTTTCGGGGGCTGCTTGGTGTATGATTTGGTAGCGTTGGCTGTGGGACAGAGACAGATTGGAGCGACGAGTTGGAGCAACTTGTTGGGGATTTATGCAGTGGGCACGGCTGGGTTGGTGGGTATTAAAAATTATGTGAAGTAAGTAAAGATTTTGAGTTCTTGAAGGGTAAAGATGTAAGATCATGCTGATGTACGTTTACATACTGTAGGCCACCTTATATCGCGAAGAGTGATGAATATGAGCCTGCTCCTTCTTATGTGGATATTGTTGTGTAGGAAATGATAGATAATACTCTTGATACTTCATGGGATCAACTGTTTGTATCATCAAGATGTACTATCTCCTCGGTGGTCCCTGTCCAGTTGTCGCTTCGCGTAAAGTGGTTTCCACGTACCAACCCTCATTATTTACTTGATATACATTATATTTCTAATAAATTTTATAATCAAAATTAGATCTATTACATATTTTGAAAATAGATTTAAAATCACCTTTTTCAACTTCACGTTTTTTTGAAAATATTCTTTTAATTATCGCGGTTTAGAAACTAGTGTACAGACCACAGGTGGACAAGGACCACCGAAGAGACAATCTATAATTTTACGAGTAACCGAAGTATCCAAAAGTACGCAAGTGTAATCCGCGACTGCTGGATCATATATATTCGTTCATCTATCCTACTCGCAACTTCCATAACTCGTTCCGGTTCTTTTCCGTATTATTGCAAAAGCAAAGTTGCTGCAAAAAGACTTTTCTTGGCATTGTTAAGGTTATCATATCGGAAAATATTTGTTAGGATTAGAAAAACATGCTCAAATTAGCTCGTAATGGCTCGCATTCCATGCTTGTTACTGCAAGACATCCAGGGACCCAGATTCTAGTCAGGTACCGCTCTCAAATACTAAAATAGTTCCAAGCTTGCTAGGGTAATGGAAGTATAAGACCTTACACATATATCTCGAAAATGTGTCTCCTTGAAGACTAATTCAAAAGATTCCGTATCATTTCACACAACAAATTTAAGCAATCATGAACGACACGTTAGAACTAGCAAAAGGCTATACGTTCGTTAGCGACACGCAATACAATGCAGGCCTCTATCTCCTCCAAAATCTCGCCATCACGCCCGATTCTCGCGTTCTTGACATCGGCTGCGGACCCGGTAATCTCACAGCACACATCGCATCTCTCGTCGGCGAAAAGGGAACTGTCATTGGTATAGACCCAAGTCGAGAGCGCATAGCGCTTGCACTTGAGAGCTTTAAAAACGAGACCAATTTATCTTTTCACGAGGGAGTGGCTGAAGATCTTAAGGCTTTCGATGATCAGAGCTTCGATTTCGTGTTGATGAATTCGACATTTCATTGGGTTTCGGATCAAGCTGGTGCACTTGTAGAATGTGCTCGTGTATTGAAGCCTGGGGGGAAATTGGGGATTTCGGGGGGATCCGGAGATCATGTTGCAGCTCATGAAAGAATCAAGGCGGAGGTGTTATCTCGAGATCCTTACAGCAGCTTTCCAGAACAAAGCGGGCCAAAATTTCTGAAGCGGTGTGAACTTGAAGCTCTACTTGATAACGCTGGGTTCTCTAGGAGAGAAATTAGTGTGAATAAAATTGTGAAGGAAGCGAAAGATGCAGAGGAAATGATAGAGTGGTTGGATACGAGTTCTTCGGGGAAAACTTATGGGGGAATACCGCTGAGCATGAGAGCGATGGCGAAGGAAGAGATGAAGAGGGAGTGGGATATGATTACTACGGAGGAGGGGATAAAAATGGATATGGAGTTATTGGTTACGGTTGCTGTTAAGGGTTGAATGAGCTACTTATTTGCTTGGGTGTTATAGATTCCTGAATATCGAAGTTATGATCTGAGAATGATTTTCCAAGGCGTGAAGTAGACATCCAATTTTCGTTAAACATTTGATTTGATTCCTGTAGATTAAATGCCTCTTCTTATTTCAGAGAACTACTTTGAGCGCTAGTATATCTCTAATTATTTTTCGGTAACAGAATCCTTCTTCGCGAGTAGGATATCCGATGGTTCGCTTTACCAGACCCTATAGTTTCAATGTTTAGGAACCTGTGAATCTTCCAAATAGATTCTAATTGCTCATAAATTCAACGGATCAAACGATGTCAATATCCTAAATGAAGCTGAAATTTAAAAATCCTTATCATAGGACCACAGTCCAGACTATTTGAAACCCTTTCGTGAGTTTCCCTTCTAACCCTTACCATAAACTTTTCCCATATTTCATCCAAGTGCGTAAATGAATTAAACTCCATCACCTTTAAAAAACCCAAAACACGTGAGCACATTACATATATTTCTTCCATTAAGTCCTCCTCACCCCAAATCTCTCCACCAGCTCTCCTCTCCCCAAACCCTCCAACCTCAAGTTCTTCAACCCCCTCCCCTCCCTCATATAATCCGACCCCGTCGCCATTCCCGCCATTATGATCACCGCCCTAACTGCCTCCGCTTCAATTCCTAGAATCCCAGCCAACGCAAACCAAGACACTAACAAATCCGGTACATCCTCAGTAATATAACGATTATCGAACGTTTCTGGCGCCAGCAATGTATTATGAGGTTCTGAATTCTGCGCCAGATCTACTAGATCCGTGAAATTTTGATTGTAGCAAGCATTTGAGACTTCAATCACGCCATTGAGTTCGAAGCCGAAGGCTGCACCGATTTGAAGACGGATTTGGTCAAGAGCGAGGATGGCGTTAGAGACAGAGCGGCTGATGCCGGTGTGGTAGAGGAAGAAGGGAGAGGGTCCTTCGATTCTAAAGGTTGAGTTAGTAGGATGATCACTGGCACTCGTTCATAATTTCATACGCCTATTGAGGGGACACTTACCGACTAGCATTCATCAGCATCATAACCGGATGAAACACGCCATTAACATTCAACAAAGAAACTTCCACCACATTACTACACCAATGAAGTTCCATTGGAAATATGCTATTTATCTCCTCTTTTAACACAGGATCTATCTCACCCGGCCAAGCCCCGATGGAGAAACGATTCTTCTTTCCTAATACTGACAATTCCCCCTCAATCATCCTACACGAATAAGGACTCAAATTCGTCTCCAGCACACATCTTGCCTTTATCTCTTCCCCAAAAACGAGCGAAAATAAATTTCCCGGGATGGCAATAATAGTATGTGCACACAAATCAAACTTTTTTAACTCCTTGACTATGGTTTCTTGTCCTGTAGACGGCACCGTCAGGATTATAATTTTGGAAAATTCGACGACCTCGCTCATATCCAGCGTAATTTTAGGAGTTGTAGAGCTTTGGATTGCACCGCTGGAGAGGAGGTGGCCACTGGCGATGACTTGGTTGGCATGGTAGTTGTGGGAGGGATGTGAATAGACCAGGACATCTGTGCCGTGGTTTTCGAGATCGGTGGCAAGTGCGAAGCCTGCCGGGCCGGCGCCGACGATGGATACTTTGAGTTGCATGATGGATATTTTGAATGTATGTTGATGCGAGAGATATTTAAGGGTGTGTCTCCGGGTGTAGCTCAGATTATCTGTAGTTCGAGAAGATGGAAATGCTCTATATGAAAAGGATCAATAGCTACAAATAAGAAGTGCAATCAACTTTATAAAATCAGCATAAGATCTACAGGCTGCTGCTCTTCTACCCGATTTCTTCTCTTGAGCATATTTGATCCATTTAGTTTTATTTCAGGGGGTTCACTTGCAGCTTGGCGGCTGAATTTATGTTTCCTGCTAGTAATTTTGTGCCGGGGTCAAAAGATAATTTGCTCCAAATGTCTCTATTCCTTGCTGCATATCATATCCCATGGAGAGTAACGAGGAACCCATCGCAGTACACATGATCGAGGAGATTTTTGTCAGTAAAACAGTATGCTTAGCAGACACTTATGAAGATGGTAAGTTTTCATTAGTGCCAGCTTATTATTATATCCAAAAACCCTCTAAATTTGATATCTGCAAATGGTCACTCTCCAATGTACTTGCCAATGGAGAGAGATGAAACGAAATTCAATTTTTACATCACGCGAAGAAGGTCAGTAACTACCAGGCTAAAAACTACCAAGCAAAGGCTTCCTCAACTAAATCCACTTTAAAACCATTCTTCACGCACTTAACGACTTCCCTCGTGGCCTCATCCGCCATACTACCCGGCCCACATACTAAAACGGCCGTTTGAAGATTTTCTTCTACAGAAGATCTTATCACAGTTGCAATATCCATCCTTCCCATCACCACCGCCATTATTTCCTGTGGTTTACTATCATCAACAGAGTCTCGATTCTGCGTAGCATCAGGAGACCCCGTGCACCAAACCAAACATTCGACACCATTCAAATTCTGACTGATAGTGTGAACAAGGAAATTTCGCTTCACATGGTCGATGAGAGCCATTTCTTTAGCAGACCAAGCAAGTATAAAACGCTTTGCTCTCTTCATAATTCTATTCGTCGACGTCCTCGTTGGATTTTCAACTGTTTCAAGATTTCTATTGATATATGCTTGGATGAAACCAAGAGCATTGGTAATACCAATACCACCTACGAGACAGAGGATAGTGTCCGCGATTAATAGTGGTTGGAGAGTTGCTCGGTGGCCCCCATAAGGGCCTTCGATATAGATAGGCGTTTCCATGCTGGTACTAAATCGCGAGGATAGTAGGCGGCGGTGGAGAGCGGAGGTCATTCCTGAATGTGGACGGATGAGGAATTGGACAGATGTGCGGTTTTGGGCTTGAGTTTGGTGCTGAGATGTTATTCGCTGTTCTCTTGCTGTCGGATTAGTGTGTGAGCCCGAATCTCTCGCGATTGATATAGTTTCATTTCTACCCTTTTCTTCGGCCACAATGTCTGGAAAAGAGACATTAGGAGAAACGGTGAATTGTGAATGCCCCTGTTTCCTCCAGCCGACAATACTGAACGGATGACTTTCCCAAAACTTGCCTAGTTCAGGAAGGTAAAGAAAAGTGTGCTGCCCTGGTCCAAATTCCCAAGCAACTCGTGGGAATACAGAGACTTGCATAATATCACAATTGGGAATTGCCTCCACAATCGCCTTCGAATCGCCCAAACGATTGTAGTAAGCGACGCGAACTAATCTGGCAAGTCGATCGGCAGACCAAAAAGCAAAAGCGATATAGAGCCACACTTGGTACCCGTAGTTATATCCAAAATGAGGGACTAGATGATACCAACATCCAACCAGGGCTAGAATGACAAGAACGATGTGAGTTATTAAGAAGATTTCGTAGATTTTGATGCGAAGTGGTAGGACTGCGAAGGCAATTACGAGCGAAAGCGCTATTGTTGCAATAATTCCCCACCACTCCAGAAGATGTCAGTAAAAGAATACAACTATATTTTCGAGTATGGTGGGTAAAATCTGCGCATCGAGACCTCTTCCAAACTCGCAGGAAGCCTCGAGACGAGACCAAGATATTGACCAGAAAGCAGTGAAAAATGAACATACATAGAAAGGTTCTGCTGCTTTGGCGGCATAAGCTGCGGCTCCGCCACTGCCTGGCTCAAAATACGCAACGGTATAACATATCGAATGTACGACGGCTTGTAGAACAGCAACTCTCGCAGTCCAACGATGTAAGGTCAAAAAAGTCGTTTGTCCCCATCCGGTTAGAGCGATCAAGATATTATTTCTCCCAGCAAACAAGATGGAAATGCTCATGTTGACCAAACTAAGGGTACCCGTCCGATTTCCCACATACTCGCAGAGTTCAAATTCAGGGGATGCAAAAAAAGTATTGGGGGAGAAAGTGCGAAAGGAAATGGAAGAGAGAATTACGTTCATACCGACGTAGATGCCGATGAAGATACCGAGTGCTCTGCCTGGCAAATAACCGACATTTCCAGTTAAAGGCTGGAGATGTCGAGAGCCGAATAGAGCAGGAAGGAATACATATTGTTGGAGCTTAGACCACAGAGTTAAGTTGTTGATCTGTTTCTGAAATCTAGGAGATATACTTCTGATCTGTGCCAGAATCCCACTTCCAATGCAAATGCCAATAACTATGAGATAGAGCATCACCCTAAATTAATTGATAAGTCTAGAGTCTAAAAAGTGAATTGAATCATAGAAAACAAAGGGGGGAGAGCGTACGAGTATCTCGTGTGAATATATTCCGACCTCGCAAACTCCTTTTCGGTGCCGTGAGTGGCATAATACTTATTGCCGTTGACCAAGCTAGTGACGTTGAGCCACAATGCATCTGCAGAGAGCTCGACTGTCGGCGCTATAGCAGGTATACTATCCTGGAAAGTCGGATTTAAAGCACCCGCAACAGCGTGAGCACTGAAACATTTGGCTTGTTGTTCGGCGCTATAGCCATCGGCATTACAGTTCTGTTGGATGCAGTATGCCATCGTCTGTAGCCACGGGATGTTTGTGGCGTAGCACTCATTGCTAGTCACTACGTCCATAGCCATATTCGTGGACATTGACATATCCATAGACATGCCATTGCCGCTGTCAAAAGTGGTACAACTGAGGTAGAGGGAGGATAACGAGTCATGACATGCCTGGCAACAGAGGTCTTGATACATGGAAATACCGAAACCAATGATGCCATTTTTGGTTGCGCTCACATGAGAGACTCGGCAGAAAACAAACAGAATGAATAGAGCGACTGTGATGGCCATGATGCGGCGAGTCGCTCATCGACTGACCAACGAACGAACGTTTCAATTTAGTTTAGAGATTAAAACAACGAAGCTGAAGGCAAGATTTGTAAAGGCAGTTCAATGTACTTGAAGTATAATATGAATGCCACACGCTGCCGGTCATAATATAGATGCAAAGTGGAAGAATATAAGAAAGAGCGCAATGAATTCTTTTGGGCGACTAAAAGTATGGTGTAGCTGGTTAAATGCTCATATGCAGAACATTATACTAGTTCTTTTCATCCTGCATATAATGTAACCATAGTAGTTGGCCCAGAGAAAACTTTTATCTTAACAAAACTTATTTGATGTGTCATTTTTGGGGTGATGGAGTGAGGCACTGGGGAAGTGGGAAGAGAAAGATTGAGCAAGTTTTCCACAGGACAAATTAGCCAGGTCTGGCCTGCCCCCTGTAAACCTTCTCACTTCTTTCCATTGTGCGAATCATTTTAGTCTCACATCCCAAATCTGGGCCCCGCACCGTTCACCCATAGATCATGTGTTTGAGCAATGAGGATGAATGAAGCAGTTATACTTTCCAGAAATTTCTTCCTGATTAATTTAATGTCTGCAAGTGAAAAGAGGTGTTGTTCTTAGTAAACCACTGCGTGCAACTGCAAATAAGCTTCTGCCAGATAGCAATCGATACTAGCCTCATGGTTTGGAAGGGCGTTAGTGGAAGAATGTTGTAAGACTATCAACAAGATCATACTACTGTACATTGACTTATGTCTTTTGTGTGCTAGTCGACAAAGATGTAGTGAATGAGATGGAAGCGAACGAGGACGGTATTTAATAGAATTTTAAGAATCGGAACCTTTACTCCAGCGGGCTAGTTAAATAATAGATAGTAGTGAATTAAATAGTAATGGAATAGAATGGCAGGAGTGGAGTTGTATGGCAAGGAATTAGATGAGAGTACGATAATGCGTTCAGTGAAGAGGAGACTATGAATATCTTTCATTAGACTCCATGCAGGCCAATATTGGTGGCCCCGGGGGATATTGATTGATTCATTCGTTGATGGGGCATCCACACGCTGAACGAAACGTTTACCTTGCTGTCAGTGAACAACTTTTTTAAAACAGGCTTTACACACAGAAGTGTCTCGCCAACCATGGAGGCGTGGTTTTTGCCAGCACAATCATTCCCGACGATCCTTCAGATCTATCGCAATACAAACAAGCCAATCAGAGGGGGTGATTGGCTGGGTGAAGATTGCGTACGCCCATGTTGTCAGGTTTGTTTACTCCCGAATTAGTAGACTTTGGAAGTATGCCTCATCCTACTACCTTTTCTCTTAGAATTCCCTGGAAACAATTATTTATGAATTTGTGTCAATCTGATATCTATATTCGAGATGTTAGCTGGGAACTTTAGGGTAGATACTGGAAATACTCACTTATTGGACATTGCCCTTTTCCTCCACGCAAGTTGCTTTCTTGACGTGCTTAAGAAGCACCGTCGTTTTCTTAACTTATGTTTCCTCCATTAAATCAAACCAAACAACCTAAGTAAGGAGATCCGCAACATTCATTGGCATCTCATCGATTTGAGTTGAGTAGTACACTGTTTCGAGAGAAAAATTAGTATTGCCAGGCAGCAGGAGTCAATATAAAAACTTACACTCAATATCTCTCAAAATCCTAACGTCCTCACTAGTTACGAAATTAATCGCAACTCCCTTTCTTCCGAATCTACCACTTCGACCAATACGATGAATATAATTCTCGCGGTTGCTTGGCAAATCATAATTGATAACCAATGAGACCTGTTGAACATCGATACCACGAGCCCAAACATCTGTAGAGATCAACACTCTAGAGTTTCCTTGACGGAAATCTTGCATAATACTATCTCTCTCCTTCTGAGGCATCTCTCCGTGCATTGAGGACACAGTAAAGTTGGCTTCACGCATCTTATCCGTCAACCAATCCACCTTTCTTCTTGTGTTGCAGAAAATAACAGCTTGAGTAATGGTAAGGGTATCGTATAAATCGCAAAGGGTATCGAATTTCCATTCTTCCTTCTCCACGGCAATAAAGTATTGTTTCAAACCTTCCAAGGTCAATTCATCACGTTTGACAAGAATACGGACGGGATCGGTCATGAACTTCGTAGTCATGTCGAGAACATCGTATGGGAGAGTAGCGGAAACGACGACGACTTGTGTTGCGGGTGGAAGGTAACGGTAAACGTCGTAAATTTGCTCTCTGAAACCACGGTTCAACAACTCATCAGCTTCATCAAGGACCAGCATCTTGATATGACGGGTACGAAGGTTTCGACGACGAATCATATCAGCGACACGACCTGGAGTTCCTGAAACAATATGTTGACCATAATCCAACTTGCGGATATCCTCTCCAACGTTGGTACCTCCAATACAAGCATGACATTGCACATTCATGTAGTCACCCAATGCCATTACAACTGACTGAATTTGGGTCGCAAGTTCCCGGGTAGGTGAAAGGACGAGAGCTTGGGTTTCGCGGACGGCGGTATCGATGACTTGAAGCATACTGATAGAGAAGGTTGCAGTTTTACCAGTACCAGATTGAGCCTGAGCAATAGTATCGCGACCTTTGCAGATTTGAACAATCGCACGGGATTGAACGGCTGAAGGTGATTCGTAACCATATGCGTAGATACCACGGAGTAGATTTTCTATAAGATTGTAAGCCTAATGACCGAATTCTCATATAAGTCAACATACCCTTAAGATGCATATCTTGGAAAGTTGGTGCGACAGTAACATCCGCAGAAGTTGTAAACTCCATACGGTCGTCCGCCTTTCTATCAATTCCTTCGGCCATGATTGTGGTTTTTGTTTGTATGTTTCGTGTTTTGTGTTGAGGTTGAAGTTCCAAAGTTGCCTTTGATAGTGTTTTAACTTCTTCGCGCATTCATAGAATGAGAATGCGATCCATGATGAAGCTCTGAAATTTTAGCGTCGAAATTTAAAGTTAGTGTATTTCCGGGGATTAACGCGAAATGATTGGTTGGCGCAAAAAGTTCGAGAGCCATCATCAACAACCCGAATTGAACTGAACATCAGCAAAACATCAATCTTTTGTCGCAGACACAACATTACTACCAAATTTTGCCTGTAAAATTTCCATTCATCCATTCGTTTGATATCAACCCCACGAGATGATATTGGAAGAGCAGAGATTCCTCCATGAGGATCTCGAGAGGCTTGAACAAGGCATCGCCGATAGAGTAGTTGAAGATCCAAAACAGGTAAGAATCAAAACTATCTGTGTGTTCATTAATCATACTAATCTCTCTTTAAAGGTTCGAGAAAGATTAAATAGAGATCATCAAATCGGAAATTTCCTCGATCGAATTCAAGATCAGTCCAAACGATTACTAGACATATACAAAGATGTAGATGGAGTACGAAGTAAAGAGATTCAATCCATATCAACCGGCGAACCACTGGAAGAATTCTACAAGCAGCTTGGAGAAATTAAGAGTTTTCATCAAAGATACCCAAATGAACCGGTTGAGAATCTCGAAAAGGCTTACAAGAAAAGGGCCCCTACTGAAGGGGAAACTGCCACATCGGAAATTGACCACATGTTCACTGGAGAGGAAGCTTTTGGACGATTTCTAGATCTCACTACCATCCATGAATTGTTCCTCAACCTCCCCAATATTAAGCGCCTTTCCTATTTACAATATCTGGATAATTTCGATTCGTTCGCACCTCCAACATGTCCCGTGAAACGTCCTGACAAGATGACTGATCAATACTTCGCTTACGTTGGAGAATTAGCAAATTATCTGGAAAGTTTTATGCGTCGGACAAGGCCATTGGAAAACCTGGAGAAGTTGTTTGCGAGCGTTGAGGAAGATTTCGAAAAGGCGTGGAAGGATAACGATGTTCCTGGATGGAAACTCGAGATTACAGCACCAGTAAATGGGTCGAGTACTTCTGGAATATGGTGCGCAGATTGCGAGAAGGAATTCAAGAATGAGAATGTCTATAAGGGCCATTTACCAGGAAAGAAGCACGTTCGAGCCGCAGAAGCGCGAGCAGCGCGAGTGGCCGAGACTGGAGAGGACAGCAATGGTGCCACGCAACCAACATCATCTCCATCCCGCCTAAAGGAACGTGCTATAGCGGAGCGAGAATACAGAGTAAGACGTCTCGCTGCTGCTATGACCCAAGAAAGGGGCGACACCCGAGTCAACGTTGAACGAAAGCAAGGTATGACCGAACGTGAACGACAAATGGAGCTCGATTCGTTATTCGCCGAATCATCATCTGCAGCACCTCGAGATGGAGATTCCGACAGCGAGTCGGATGGAGATGACAAGATTTACAACCCACTGAAACTGCCATTAGCCTGGGACGGCAAACCTATTCCTTTCTGGCTATATAAACTCCATGGACTCGGTGTTGAATTCAAATGTGAGATTTGTGGAAATTATGTTTATATGGGCAGAAGAGCTTTTGACAAACATTTTAATGAGGCTCGTCATATCTATGGTTTGAAATGCTTGGGTATCACAAATACGACACTATTCCGTGAGATCACGGGAATTGAAGATGCGTTGAAGTTGTGGGATAAATTGCAAAGAGAAAAAAAGAAGGGCAAGACGGAAGAAACTGGCGTCGTTCAGATGGAAGATGCGGAAGGAAATGTTATGCCTGAGAAGGTGTACTACGATTTACAAAAGCAAGGTTTGCTATAGGTGGATGGGCTAATGGCGTCGGTGGGGGACTGTATAATAAGAATGTATGTATCACCCATACCCATGGTGAAGGAAGGTTACTTGAAAATCCAGAATAATGCCTTTACAATCATTTCATAACTAGAAGGTGCAAAATGTACTAGTAAGGGTAATGCTATTGCTTGACTGACTGTGGGATATTGCAAATGCAAAAATGTTAGTGAGCAATCAATGAAGTTTCAGTGTATGTTGTTCTGAGCCTGTTACTAAAATTCCTCCAAATTTGTTCTCAATATACCTACCTATATTCTGGATTGATTCCACACCTGCTTTGTATTATTTTCTTGGGATGCATATACCCGCTCATTATCCCAAAGAATATCACCTCACGTCACATCATTCTACCAGCTCACCATACAATGAGCCTCACGATCTCAATATATTGCACCGGCAGTGATTAATCATGACCACAAATTCCACACATGGATGGCAGTTATCTTCTATCAAGGCAGGTTCAATGAGCCTGTCTCCATCGTCATTTCCTTTTCGATTGATTTTGTCCTCGATTTGCTATTAGGCTTTGATATAAGGATTCACTTTTTGCAAGATCACAAAGGACAAGAAGTATCTTTTCTCAACCTTTGGCAATAACTCAAACCTATATAATTGTACTTGATATTCCGAGATCTGCGTTGGGGCATATCCCGATCTAGTGGTCAGTGGAGGAGCCGCAAGTGATAGTCAATTTCCCTTGTGCTTTTCAGAATCATATGTTCTCATATGTAGTTAGAGAGATCGATAATAGCGCTCATCTGGCTACAGCTTTCGTTCATTCATATTTTAATTATGCCACTCCACGACGAGACATAGCAGCTCCTATAATCATCTACTATAAGGGGGTGTACGAATAAGGAGTTAGTACCGCTTTCTTTTCTTAGGTAGCTACCAAAAGTTTGTGTAGAAAATTCATTTCCTGGGGATAACTCCAGTGGCTCTCAAGGCAAGCAATTCTTGCACAATTATTAAACTAGAGCAATAAAAACTGTTGTCCTTGATATATTACTCGATTCTTGATCCATCTTCTTACCCAGCGTGCTTGAACTAAAAGTTGATAGTGCATCTTCTGCTATCTCACAAGCTTATAGCTTATAGCACGGAACCTTTCAGTCTCACGCCGTAACATCGATTTTTGCAGCATTGTCTTATTCTTTGCTTATATTATTATCATATACCTAAACACTTCTCGAGGTCGGAATCACCCAAATTGCCGCGCTTAATATGCTGGCCGTGATCATCATTAAAGTATTATACCACGCGTGCATATCTAAATTAATTGATGTTCGAAAAGTCTATGACTGAAACACCAAGAAACTTGAATTCCAATCCCAAGACTTTTCTTTTACTTTATTAATTGGGTGGAATTTTCTACTCTAATAGAATATCGTTTTCACTGGTATTATTCCATAGAAATCGCTAGTGAAACATGCTTGATTAAGCTGTATATTCGGTATTTGGGGATGAGATTAGAGTCACTTGATGACTTGCCTACCAGCCAGGGAGGTATTTAAGGCGAGTTTTCTTGACCTTTTTGTTTTGAGGTAAGAGCTGAAAGTGCTGTTATGAAAGTTGTGGCTTGGGTATGATTAAATGGGATAATGTGGTTTGGATGTCCAAGGATCATAGATAATTGGAGGAGTTACCTTCAAAAATTAACAATCTCGGTGATATAGGGAAACCAACTCGTTCATCTTTCATATGGGATTGTTTAGGTCTGAGGAGCTTCCGATTGAATGTGAATAGGCACTATCACCGGAGTGCTGAACCAGACTACCGGGTATTACAAACAGCCAAAATAAGCTTTGTAGTGGGGTACATCGACATTCAAACCTGGAACGCGGCGGTATAGGAGCCGAGAAAGAATCTCACTGCATCGGTAGCAGGGGCAACAAGCCGCTTGGTGGGGCTCGTATGGTACTAAGTTGGTAAATAGATAAGAGAATTCTGTGGCCAGGCACATCGCTGTCAGACCTAACCAACCAACTCCAACAGACGTTGCTCTGAATTATCAGTTATCTAAAAATCCAGATGCAACATACCACAGCTTAGATTTGCGCGTCCAACAACCAATTTCGGGAGGGTCTTGACTGATACGGACCAGCGTCGTATCCGGCTGTAATCCCGAAAGCTCACATCATATTATCGATCTCTAACCCTGATTCAAGAGTGAGGACCATGGCAAGAAATCGCATTCGCAGTTCTTATCAATACACATCTCGCCAGTCAGCTGCCCACCATTGAGAGATTGGGTTCTTATCGCACACATCCTCCGTTCTTGGCAATTTTAATTCCTGCGGCTCATCTCGCTCCTCACGGAACCGCGTTTGATATATCCAATACTTTTCTCAACGATGAAAACTGGAGCAGAAATATATTGCCCTTTTTTGTTGGTCTTATGACGAATAAATCAGAGTCAATTCTGCCGCACGCATGACCGAAGAGATACAAAGTGCATCAATGTCACCTCTCAAGCATGATTTTTACAGTCATAATCAACGTGACCTTGGGGGTTTCTATGTTGATCGCAATTCTGTTTTGTGCGGGCATTATCAACGATGTCCATTCAATGAAGTCTTCAACCAAGCAACAGGAACAGTGGGAGGCACCTAACTCCCCAGAATATGAATTGATTTATCCTTCTTTATGAGCACAGTATTCTGGTTTGGTCATAGTAGAAAGGCGTAAACTGGACCGGTGATTGAGGCGTGAAGAGAACAACAGTTAAGATTTAGAAGAACAAATTTTATCTAAACTCCCTAGATCAACTTGTTTGCCACTGGACGACGCATCATGTAGTATTTCTGCTGACTGGGAACCTCTCCTTTAAGATCAGATGGTGCGTCAAAAGTAGCCAAAACCGCAAATCCAAACTTCTCATAGACTGGACGTCCCATATCCGTAGCTTCGAGATAACCCTGTTGCAAGGTGTTATTAGAAATTAATGAGCAAAGGAGTTACGGAGAGCGACATACCTCACCGTTTAGAGAATCGGCCATGTCCACGCCCCATTTTACAAGCATGGATCCAGCTCCCCGCTTTTGATGTTTGGGGTCCGTCGTGATACTATCGAGTACTAGCAGTGTAAATTAGCACTTTAGTACGGCCTCTGACTTCTCCAAAACTCTGGATTTTCATATGGTTCCTAGGAATGAAAGGGGCAAGGCGCCAAAAGAAGCCAAACTTAGTACTTACACATTAAATGAGTCTTCGTGTTTTTGATAGCTTCTCTGCGACCAGCTTGGAAAGTCCCAATCATATCTTTCGCGTAGTCTTTCTCCTCTTCTGACCCCTCTACAAACCCCAATTCCATCACGTCGCCCACTGACTCGGGTGGATAATAGTGCCATTCCGCTTGACTAATAATCTCATTTGTATCGGTATCTCTTACCACAACATAACGAGAACTAGCAATGTCATTTTTGATATCTAGAAGCCGATCGCGAAGAAGCTCTCGCCCTTCGGGTGTCCAGTGTCGTGGGAATAGCATATCTATGTATGCATGGTCACGTTTGAAGGCTAGGGAGCGAATTTCTGACATGCGGTAAAATTCCGCGGGGGTTTGAGGAATATGAATTTCGAGAGGCATCATGAAAATTAAAGGGGGTGATAGTAATGCAGTAGACTAGTCTGTAGCTTATTCACACTACCAGTGGAAGTGAAGATGAGAAGAGATGATACTTCAACAGGAAGACCACACATTATGTATTTGTTTGTGCTGGCCTAGTTAGTCCTATCGGTCTGAACTTTCAAACAACAAAGTCCAGATAACCAACGACAAGGATTGCAACAACAAGCATTGCGGCGTTATGCAATGTATCAGCAACAAGGGTCTATCTCGTCGTCAGCCCCATCAAACCATACTGGACATTTTGAAGCCGGTTACGCCCGAGCTCTTTGACCCCAAGTACCCCTGTAGAATGCAGCAGAGTTCGTATCATGACGCAGCTAACAATCGTGACTTTTATATTCATATTCAAAATGAACAATATCAAGAACGCCTAGTGACTAGTCAATAAATTTCCTCAATCATCACTTTCTCCCTTCTTTACTCGATATTAGCAAGGAATCGTTGGAGAAAGTATTGATTTGTCCCTATAGGGCTAATTAAGGGTTGCCGCCATGTAAATTGTAATGGTGTGCTGCAAAACTATGGTA
This sequence comes from Ciborinia camelliae, assembly GCA_025890175.1. Classification (NCBI taxonomy): domain Eukaryota; kingdom Fungi; phylum Ascomycota; class Leotiomycetes; order Helotiales; family Sclerotiniaceae; genus Ciborinia; species Ciborinia camelliae. The sequence continues at coordinate 1,671,373 of JANPYM010000004.1, forward strand.
CACTTTTAATTACAATACAGTTGGAAGCCAACAACTTCATTGCGGCACAGTGGCAGCAACAACTAAAGTATACATACTAGATAGAACTCTACCAAGAAATAAAAACTTAGATCTAGCCACAATTACGAATGAAAACCCATCCAAAAATATCAAAAACTTCAACAAATTTGATCTATGGTTTGTTGATCACCCGTTTCGGTATTACCTTCCAGTAAAGGGTTTGCCCTTGGTTTATGTGCAATTATTTGGTTATTGTAGTCGATAGCCAAGCTTAGAAATAGTCAAAGATCAGCCACAGATAAAACAGCCACCATCATGCCATGTTCTACTACTTCTGACAATGTTTTCGGCCCACTTGTTCAATGCCGTTCCGAGTTTGATTTCACATTACTCTTTGTGAGGACCTTGACTACCCGATACTATCGTTCATAGTTATCTTGTTACTGACGACTTGCGAGTAGGAAGATGTTGCTTTATCCATCATCCCGTCCGCGATATTCTTTGGCCTCTCCTGCCAACGCATTTATTTTCTCTACGGAAAAGCTCTCTCGGTGGTTTCGGGGCAAATTCTGCGAGATGCCAAGTTGGTTAGTTCAAAATTTGGAGTCAATAATACAATATAGTCGCTGACAACTTTATCAGATATCCATCTTCATACTTGGTGCCATTCAACTATCACTTTTAGTGTTATGGAGTTTGCCATTTACAGTTCGGACCAATGCTTCTATTGCCTCGGCCACAGGAGCGTTTGTCGTTACTTTGCTTATGTTTTGGCTCTCATATATGGAGCATTCACGATCCCTACGCCCATCAACCATTATTGGCTCTTTTCTCTTTGTGACTATCCTTTGCGATGCTATTCGTACAAGAACGCTCTGGTTAATTGGCCACTATCCTCAGATCAGTGTCTTATTAACGACGTCGGTGGGAGCTAAAATCGTCATCCTAGGCTTGGAAACCGTGCGGAAACGGAGGTATATTAAGGAAGTTTCACTCAAAAATTCCAGCCCGGAACAGTTCAGCGGCATATTGGAGCGAAGTTTGTTTACTTGGTTACTGGAAATTCTCTACAAAGGTTCCAGGAAAGTGTTATACATGGACGACCTATACTCTAATGCGTATGAAATGACATCATCCTATCTCGAGCCTCTTTTTGATGCCAGGTGGACCAAATGTGAGATCACCAAAAGCTTCACATGAGCCTCACTTGAGCCCCCTAAGCTAATGATTGAATTGACAGCCCGAAAAACAAAAGCGAAGCTATATAAAGATATATTCTTCACGCTGAAATGGCAATTTTTAGCACCAATACCTGCTCGTGTGGCAATGATTGCTTTTACAATTTGCCAACCTCTTTTACTTAATGGCTTCCTTGCGTACTTAAGGAAACCAAGCGACGCAAATTCTCGCAATCACGGGTACGGTTTTATGGCCGCATATGCAGTGGTTTATCTTGATATTGCTGTAATGACCTATTTCATGATCTTCTATCTCGTTACCACACCAATCTGACATCTTCAACAGATCTCAACGGCGTTTTACTGGCACGGTGTTTATCGATTCATCACAATGCTTCGCGGAGTCCTAGTGTCTGCCATATACCGCAAGACGACAGCAATTGGGATAAGTGCCCTTGATAATTCAGCAGCTGTTACTCTGATGAGTACAGACGTCGAAAGAATCACAACCGGATTTGTTGTTGTGCATGAACTTTGGGCAGGATTAATCCAAGTGGTATGTAAACCAACCAACAAACTCTGGAGTTAACTAAGTGATGTTAACTAGGGTATTACAACATGGCTTTTAAAGACACAACTTGGAGTTGCCTGCGTTGCGCCTATTCTTGTTTCATTATGTAAGCGATTCTGTCCCCTGGATTGAGAAGCCTGACAAGATTCCCAAGTGCCGAAAGCTAACTAGAATACGCGCAGTCTGTACATTACTTTCTAGTTTCGTCGGTTCTATCGCGGAAAAACGCCAACAATCATGGATGACAGTACTACAGAAGCGCGTAGGAATCACGGCAGAAATGCTCTCGGCCATGAGAGGTATCAAATTAGCTGGATTAACCGAAAAGCTGAGGAATGTCATCCAACGTTTGAGACTTGACGAAATCGATTCTGCTGGAAAGTATCGCCAATGTTTAGTGTGGCTTATTGCCCTTGGTATGTCCTTCTGATCTTCCTTTAAAAAATACCTGGGCAGATGAGATGACGAGGGTGCATCCTTGCTGTGGTCCTTAACCATTTTAACATTAAATTTCTTTCGGTTGCAAATTTCTGGCTGACACGTTCCGTTTTGCTAGCGTATACCCCTCAACTCATATCGCCATTCTTAGCTTTCATAATATTTTCGGCTGAATCTAGTCGCCCTCTGAGTACCAATGTTTCCTTCACTGCTATTTCTCTAATCACTTTGCTCACCAATCCTCTCGCACTAATATTTCTGAACTTTTTGCCTTTCGCTTCTGCGATTGGCTGTTTTGATCGTGTCGCCACCTTTCTTGCTACGGAATCACGAGCCGACAGCAGGAGCTTTACGTTCCAAGACGACGCTCAGTGTGTTAATTCAAGCCAACAAAGCGAAAAGCCAAACGACAACTGTGATAGAAAAAGCTTAAACGAGAAACCTACAAACATTGCTAATTATGAACCGGCAAGTGCTACTGTTTCAATAAAGGGAGGTGTATTTGGCTGGATTCCAGAAAATCCCGTGCTTCGAGATATCGATTGTGTGATTGAACACTCAAAATTGACTCTGGTCATCGGTCCAATTGCATCTGGGAAATCGACATTCTTAAAAGCTATACTGGGTGAAGTTCCAATTGCTGAGGGATCGCTTACACTTAATTTGAGGAACAGCTCTGCCGTTGCATTTTGCGACCAGGTTCCCTGGATCTTGAATACATCTATCCGCCAAAATATCATAGGGTCATCGACCGATGATGACTTTTGGTACAAAAGAGTTATTCAGGCTTGCTGTCTCGAGGACGACTTCCAAAATTTACTCGAGAAAGATCACAGCATTGTCGGAAGTAAAGGATTTTCACTTAGTGGTGGGCAGAAACAGAGATTGGTAAGCTCCAGCATTGCTTCTATTTTCAAAGTGCGTATACTCACGATTCAAAGACCATCGCGAGAGCTGTGTACTCGAGGGCTCAATTGATTCTCTTTGACGATATTTTCAGCAGTCAAGATGCAAAAACGGCGCAACTCATTTCCGAACAGCTTTGGGGTACAAAGGGACTGCTTCGTTTGACTAGTACTACAGTCGTCTTAGCCAGTAATTCTTGTAAGTTACGCTGATAACAGCTCGTCGTGATGCGTGCTAGAAGAAACTGTAGAGTGCTAAATGAAGTTACAGCTTGTGTGTTGCCTTTTGCAGACACAATAATGGTTATTGGGAAAGATGGAGCCATCGAGAAGCAGGACAATTCCCATATTGCTGAACTCTCTGAAGTATTTTCACGCCAAGAATATTCGCGTATTGATACTAGCCAAGAAAACATCATCGTCCGTGATGAAGCTATCGAAGCCATCGCAGCTGAAACAACATTAGCCAAGGAGAGTAGCCCTGGCGATTCAGGTTCAGCGAGACAAGACTCCAGTGGTAGACAGACTGGAGAACTTGCCGTATATCGATTCTACTTTGCCACGATAGGATCTTGGAGCCTTGTGCTCTTCTTCATAAGCATGTTAATATTTTCCCAGTAAGTTCTTCAGTGACGACTTATGCCTTCCGCTGCTCTTTATCAATAATTATCTTGATATTTTACTTACCGTAATGTGAAACTAGCAATTTGGTTGAATCTATGGACATCTCATAATATAGTACACGGAAATCAAAGAATAGATTTGTATCTTGGACTCTATGGCGGCTTCCAAATCATGGCGCTATTGGCAGTTACATTAAGTGCCTGGTACCGCACCATATCCATGAAATCTCCTAAATTAGTTTGCTAACTTTATGCCAGGGAACTAGCATACATTGTAATGGTCAAATCAGGAGCAAGATTGCATTTCATTACTCTGTCCACTGTTACAAGGTAATGTCTATGAGTTGAAGGATCAAGGCGTCTCTGATTTTCTTGTAGTGCTCCATTCTCCTTCTTTTCAGAAACAGACACTGGCCAGATAACAAACATGTTAGTAACTATATTTCTTGTTTGTGAGGCTAAAAACATGTTAACAATTTTTTCACAAAAATAGGTTTAGTCAAGACTTTGAGCTAATTGATGGGGAGCTTCCAACTTCGCTACTTGGAGCTGGTGTTAGTATGTGTCCCCCTCCCCCTTTCAAACCAATATATCTTTTGACAATATCTAGATGCACTCATTTGTATTGTGCAGGCAATAAGCATAGCAATAGGGTCAGCATATATTGCTATTACCTTTCCATTTTTAATTTGCATGTTGTATTTTCTGCAGAGCTTTTACCTGCGAACCTCAAGACAAATACGACTTTTGGACCTCGAAGCAAAGAGTCCTCTATAGTGAGTGGACTCAAAATCTATCTATCCAAACAAATCTTAACTCATTGGCTATCCACAGCTCTCATTTCTTGGAGACTTTATCTGGACTGGCACATATCCGCGCATTTAAGTGGGCAGAGAAAAGTTGTGTCACAAATCATGAGTTACTCGATAACTCACAGAGACCTTTTTATCTTTTGTTCATGATCCAAAGGTGGCTTACCCTTGTATTAGATCTGTTCTGTGGCGGTATCGCCTTTCTGGTGGTTACTCTAGCTGTCATATTGCGTGACCGGGGATCTGCAAGTCCAGGTCTTGGGTTTACTGGTGTGGCGCTCGTTAACATCATTACTTTTGCTACCAATATGACAGACCTCTTAGAGATGTAAGTAGTTGTTCAATCAAACTCCTCTGTATCATGCTGATCTTGCCGAAGGTGGACAAAGCTCGAGACATCCATTGGTGCCGTCAGTAGAATCAAAAGTTTTTCTGAGGACATCCAGGCAGAAGATGAATTTGATGAAGTGAATTATCCATCTGTCGACTGGCCAAAAACGGGAAAGCTGGAATTTGTAGGCGTGTCTGCATCCTATAAGTGAGTTTATCCTATTCTCGCATAGACCCACGTGTTTTGGCGTTTAGTTTTAACGCAGATGATACACACTCTTAAGCAATCTCAAACAATCACCCATGACATTATATTATGTAAATGCTAACCCGACAAAGATCTCGGGACAGGAATGTACTCAACAATATCAATTTCTCGATCCAACCAGGGGAAAAAATTGGAATATGCGGGCGCAGCGGAAGGTAGGAGCCATGGTCAAACATTTTCTCCCATTTTGTGCTAATGAGGTTTCACCATACAACAGCGGGAAAAGCAGTCTAATCTTAGCTCTTTTCCGAATGCTTGATCTCAATTCGGGTGCAATATTCGTGGACTCCCAAGACATCTCCAAGATTCCACGCTCACATGTTCGGTCAAAGTTGAATGCTCTTCCACAGGAACCCTTTTTCTTCAGCAGGAGTAGCGTAAGAATGAATTTGGATCCCTTTGAAACCTCAAACGATATTTCAATTCTTGATGCATTGGAAAAGGTAGAGTTGAGGGCTCGGATTTTGGATCACATGGGTGGTTTGGATGGCGAGATGAACCCGGACTTGTTATCTCATGGTCAGAAACAATTATTCTCTTTAGCAAGCATTATGCTCAGAAACAGCAATATTGTTGTTTTGGACGAAGCTACTAGCAGGTCAGTATCATTCTATCCCGCGTCTTTCCGCCCTGTACTAAACCATGTCACAAGTGTCGATCCTGAAACAGACGACAAGATCCAGCGCGTTATCAGGGATGTATTTGCCGATAAAACCATTATTGCCGTTGCCCATCGCTTAGATACAATCTTGGATTTCGACAAAATAGCGGTAATGGATAAGGGAATGCTCGTGGAGTTTGATAAACCAGAAATTTTGTTGGAGAAGCAGTCACTCTTCAGAGAGCTATATCATGCGTATAAGTCTGGAGGTGAATCGGAGTGATATTGGTGAATGAGTCGGAGCGGTAGGATTTGTTTTATTCCAGAACCAAAGTATATATACAACAAAATCAGCTATACACAGAATGAAGCTTTTCTCATTTACCCTGCCTTGTGAAGATCGATTTGTGTAGGTACAAATGTATGTCAGGGAATTAGAAACATTGACTTGCGAATGATAGAGGGGCCGTTATGAATACTAAGGGCAGGTGCAATGACGTCCAGAATTCACGAATATATAACTTATATCACTAGTATAGAGACCCCCCAGAAGATAATTCTGGAAGTCTTAGTAATACAGATGTAAGAACCGGACTATCGAAGAGTTGGGCGAAGTAGTAAGAGAGTCTCTGCCTCGGCTCAGCCGCCAACATAATATCGCTTTAGATTATGCAAATCTGGACTTTGATGCTTATGCTAGGGTGATTATAACATTGCAGGAGCTGCTATATTATGTTACTGGGCCTGATTATGAGCTTTTGGGACAACAATTTGAATGATCGTTTCCTGATTTGGACCGGGGCGATTATCATGGTGCGGAATATCTTGCCCCGGAAATTGGATTCTGGAGCGCACCGATGTATTTATCTACTATATGCCGGGTGAGTGAGGCTATTCAGATGTCTAATATAGTATATTAGGATGCTCAAATGATAGCTGGTCTTTCACAGCCTTATTAGCGCCATGACACCGGACCTCACTCCGGTATTCTCCCCTGGATGATTGCATTGAGGAGAAAGCCATCATTTTGAAATAGGTGGCGATTTAAACTTAGATAATATGAATCAAAATATGCATGGTAAATACTGAAGGGCTAAAATATAAGGACGCTCGAGTGTTGATGGCATTTCGGAAGATCCGTCAGACCAAGAGTAGACGATTGAATAGTAAATATTTATTTGAAAAGTGAAGCCTCGTTCTAGCCATAATTTCAAAAGGAATATTCAAAGCTAGATGATGGGAGGACTGGCCCGATAAACGATAGAATTTTTTCAGTAAAGTATATTGTAAAACTATCTAAACGACTCCGAAGCTCGCACGTCATCATTCTATGGAATTCTATGGAAACAATAAAATTGTTGGAAATGATATATAATGCTAAGCAGAGTGGCTTAGTACAACTCTTTTCAACAAAAATATTGAGTTAGTTCCTGCTACTTACTGAAATGATCACCCAATTTTGAAATGCTACACCCCTAAATATCCTTCTCCAATGTACCAAAACGACGGAGAGCCACTGTGGAGTTGGAAGATCTTCATACGGACGAACTGCTACTGTCATCCTCTACGTGAGACTTGGGTTTAGACTCAACCTTAGAATGGATAAATAAGTGTCCGTCAAGATTTATCATTACATAGAGGCTACTGGTCCGACGAAAAATAGTAGAGGGGCCCTTCAAGGTTGATGGGCTTCAACCGAAAGATGAAGTATTTTATATACGGATGGCTCTTTATGCGTTGTTTCACATATGTCATCGCACTCGATCAAGTATGCATATGAAAGTTTCATTTTTTTTCATTAATGATTTTATTCAATTTGGTGCAAGGTCTGATATATCATATCCCACGTGGATATATTCTGTTCGTGCTACTATTATTCGTCCCAATAAACATCGTCGCCCAACTATCGCAATTTCAATTTTAAATCCAATGCCCGTCACACCTCAAATCCACCAGATGCAATGCATGCCACGTCTCAAATAAACCCCGCCATTAAATCGAAAGTCAAACCAAAGCTACCCACTAATAAGATCCCCCAATACCACATTCGTAATGTGAATTTTGTTCCCTATGTCATATAATCATTACGGTCATTCTCCTCGACACATTGTCCACAGCCACATCCAAAGCCATCACTGAACCACTTAGTCATACCCCACCGAACAGCCTTTCTAGGATGACTCGTAGAGCCATCTGCGTTCTTTCCAGTGGTCAATTTCCGGTTTGCGAGATACTCCTCTTCCGTGTAATCGCCCATAGGATCGCCGACATAGCTAATGGTCAGCTCCTCGCCTGCCTTGATGTCTCTGTTAGCCCTGCAAATAATACTACTACTTCCAGGTTTCATGATCTCCTGTTTTGCTCCTTCCCCAGCCACGAGCCATGATATGCCATCAGATCCATGGGAGACTGAGCCAATCCATGATACATTTTGTCTGCAGCTATGGTTGAAGAACAAATAGCAGGGACTCAGTACAATTAAATGCGCATTGTTGTCCAGTCCAAATCTTGAGAGTGTAGATCCGGAAGAGGAAGAGGATACAGATGGAGATGGACTGCCCTGTTGAAGACCAGCGACATCAATTGTGCTGGTATTGGCATTGTTGCTCATGCGCCAGTAAATTGTCTGGATGAGTTCTGGGGTCCAAATATTTGCGTGGAATTTGATTTTGCCTTCGTGTGTCTTCTTAATAGAAGAAAAAATGTCAACGCCGAGATCAAGGAGAATGCGTGTAGGTGCGACTATGTTGTCGTGGTAAGACCAATCGTAGGGATGACTAGCTGGCTTATCGTTACTGACGTAATTGGCTGTCATTTTTGCCACAAGTGGATGTTGTAAGGGGTTTTTCTGTGGTACTGAATCTTTTGACCAGCCAGGCGTGCTAAGAACAATGCAAATCACGCGCAAAAACATGATGGGGCACCAATCAGTTTGTTGCGAGCCGGCATCATAGAGCCAGCCGAAATCAATACCGCACTGGATTTTATGATAACCTTCGACTGCGATATCATGGCAGCGCTTGGAGCAGTAAAATACTTTACATCCGCATGATGGACGTCGAATTTCCAATGGATGCAGGAAAGGGAAAAAGAGCGCGGCATGACATGCGTCGCAAAACAGTCCCCTAGAGGGTGGTACGTCGGAAACACAGGCAAGTGACTTATCTGCTAAAATTGTTTCGCCTTCCTCGATATCGCGCTTGGCGAAGATGCCAAGGGGTCCAACATCTGCTGTCTTGGAAAGTCCAGAAAGTGGTTTGAACGTGGATGCTGTGCCCGGAGAGCCAAAAACAACAGGTAGCACTTCTGCCACGGAGGATGCAAGTTGGGAGTTGACTTCTCTAACCAAACGAGGTGTTCGAACGAAAAGCTTTGGAGCCATCCACGGGTATCTCTTTTGAAAAATTACTCCCGGGCGAGTAGCTCCATTAATGTTGATGATTTTTCCTTCCTTGGCAATTTCCATTGTTTCGGCATGCCTATCCCTAAAGGCTTTAAGTAATAATTCTCTGAGATCGGTTAATTCGAAATCGCCGGGGAATTCCTCGAGGCCACGCTTAACTGCCGTCAAACCATCCCAAAATGCACCACAATGCATTAAGCCCTGGACTAAACATCGATAAGCCGTAAGATACATCGACTTTAACTCATCAATGATTATTGGCACAGAAGATGTGCAAAGCCGAGTCGAGACAGCTGTGAACACTGAACGTGAGAGCTCGGATTGTTGGGGAGTAACGGTTTCAAGACCAGCTTTGAGGAGAAAAAGCGCGCGATACGCGTGATGAGATGCGGTGTCACTAAAAGCGAGTTTAGCATCAAGATTGGAGAGGTCGATGTAGAAGTAGGGATCGTGGGGAGCCTGAGCTATGTCGTGGATGAGGGCTCTACGGTAGAGTATGAGGTTATCGAGCTCATTCTGTTGGACAAGTAGTTAGTCAATGCGCTGAACAATATGGGGGATACTTGCCTCCTTCTGAAGTTCGATAGAGATTTCAGTTATCGCTGAGAACTGACTAGTCCCCGTCCATTCATGACGGATTTTACGATCTTCGGCTTCATCTGTAATCTCACCAGAGACTACTTTCATCTGCAAGCTCTCGGTCACATCAGCGGAGCTAGGACTATTGATGAATTCAACATTAGGAGTAATTTTAGTATCTGTGGAATTAGAAATTTGTTCCACTGGATCAGTGATGACTGCAGGCGTGATACCAAGGTCCTTTGAAGCAGGTTCCGTTACTTGTGTAGATGCTGGCTCTGAGGCTGCTGGTACAACCATTTCCGCGATTTTCTCGGACAAGTCGGAAGTAGGAATCCCTTCCGGCGGTGGAGTCAACTCCTTTCTATGATCTCCATTAACCTCATCGATATGGCCAGCTCCAATGTCATTTGGTACCGAGTCATCTTTCTCTGAATTTCTCCACAGTGGAGAGGCGAGTACAGGCTGCTCCTCATTCTTTACCTGGGTGGGAGTGGGGCAATCGTCATAAAGACTAGCCAAGGTTGAAGCCAAATTTCTCTTGTACTTTTTGGAGTTCGCAGTTCGGGGGACCGAAGAAGAAGGACTTGGCATGATGGCTTCATGGGCGGATGGAGATTTAGGAGGAGTGTCAATGGAGTTAACTTCGAAAGTGAAAGGTGGGGTGGTAGGATCGGACATTGTTGATACAATCTCCGATTAAAAAAAAAATGGTTGAGAGTGAATTGATAGATTGGTCAATGACCAAATTATGAAGAAGAATTGTAGTGTTTGCCGATGATAGATAAGTGGATAAGAGTATGGCTTGAGTCTGGAGTCTGTCTAGATACAAATGACATTAGATTTGACCAAGAGAAGATATGTAAGACAATGTGTGAAGAGAGCAAACAATGAAAAGAAAGATTGTTGATATGGGCGCAAAGTGATTGTGGGTGTTTGTGACAAACCTTTTGTTTGCAGTATCAAGTGGGAAAGCCGCAAGATGCAGGTATCCTTATGCTGCTAGCTAATAGAGCCTGGGAGGCTGATGAGAATAATGAAAGTAATAAATGTGATAGGATTCAGAGAGTTGACAAGTATCGCGTTGCGAAGTAAAGGGATGACGTGGAAAAAAGCAATTTGGAGAAAGATGTATGAGGGGTAAAAGGTGTTCTGATACAACTTTGAGTAGTGTCGGATGTATGGAAGGACAAAGGTTGAAGAAGTTGTTGTGTATTGAAGGCTTACGGGCGTTGTAAGTTGGTTGTTTATTTCAAAAGATTCGGCCTCCTCAGGAAGTAGGGCAGTCCTTAAATAGAGGTTTTTGGGTAGTTGAGGGGTACAACAAGCCCAGCCTTAGATTCACCCCAATGAACAGAATGACTACCTCCCCGCTATTTTGTGACGCGAAAGTGTTGAAAATGGCGACAGCAATATAGACATGTCACTAAATCAAGACAGCGACACTTTCAAGGACCATTTAAAGGACGGTATACGATGATTGAGGATATAATAAACTCATACCAGGGGTTGTGCTTTCCCGTCAATGATTTAATAAGAGCGTGTACTCACTTGAGTAGTGGCAACTAATCCGTGACAGTGGGAACCACTAGGATTATAACCGAAAAAACCAACCTCCTTGTTTAAGCGACAATGGAATCGCGAAACTTTGACAGTGAAAGGGACCACCAAGTCTTGTTACCCCGCAGTTACAATCAATACCATGAGTCAGAAGAATATATATCCTTATATGTAACTATGTGTGAAGCTCATACATTTATGGTCCCGTTATGGGTTGATGCATATTTAAAGTTTGGAATCTATCCGCACTGGCGAAAAATCTGGATATTAAGTATTCAAATCCGATCAACCACCGGTTGCCAGCTTTTTGTGCCATTGAGAACAAAGCTTGCCAAGAGCCACAACTTGACAAGAACTAGCGATGGCAACAATTACAGCGGAGACTAATAACCATAGTAGCTTTTGGACGAGATGTTGCCATTTCTCACGAGAACTCGGTGACTTTTCCGGACGGAGATGAAATTAAGACAGCGCAATCGAAAATGAGGTTCTCCCAGATCATAGTGCTTTCAAATATTTCACTTTTTTGAGAATTTAAGGAAAAAACTTACTTTAGTTTTATGGAAATTGAGCAGTCAGCTCAAGTAGTTCATCATAGGGGTGAATGGCAGCGAAAGTGTTGTCAAATTTTTGAAGTGAAAGTGAAGCTTGATTGATTTCCCTAAGCAGCTAAATGATAGCAAAAGAGAATCAGAAAACTCAAGCTAAGGATTAGTATTCTCAGAACAGTAGAATAGATGCAATATGGCAGCAAGAAACAATGTACATTCGTTCCAGAAATTGGTTGTTGTGGTTGTCGAAGGCTGAGGTGGCAATTGAAAATATTGGCCCCTAGAGTGATAAGATGATATTTGTACTTTTCTAGGCCTAACAACAGCTAACACTGATCTGATCAATAAATCTCAATCATTATGATGCTAGGTGAGTTTAGAGATGAAGAAAGTATCGTAATATTAAAATGAACTTGAACCTGAACTTGAACTTGAACCAAAACACTCTTCGGTTTTGGTATTGTGATAGCACATTGTCAGTTCTAGAGCGTGATGCCTGTCAGCCGATCAAAAGAGCTATTTGGCAATGAACCTAGGCGGACTTTCTTCAACGGTTCTCATCAAAATACTACTTTTGATCTAAAGATTCGCCGTTATACGTGCGGGGTAATAATAATTCACTCGAAACTTTTGGCACCACCTTGAAGTTGGAGAAATCTGAGCAATTGAAAAGTGAAATCACGACAATAAATCATATTTTCTTTCAAGGGTAGTCCCGTATGGGTGCGAGTGAACATGGCGCAATTCTGCGATATTTGGGGTTGGCGCTTATTTGCAGAAGTATAACAAAGCCAACTCATGTTTTCACGCCCGATCATACCACCTCAAGAGCGAGACGGATCGTAGCGTTGGCTCGGGTAAGTGCCCCGGAATAGGTGTAAAGCCTCGACAAGTGTGATTCAGGGCCGCTGTTAGCTATAGTATAGCTCTGATATGGCAGGGCATGTTTAACGCCAGATTGCAGATGTTCCATGCTTGAGCATCTCTATATGCTTGACGGAACGGGTTTTTAGACGAGAAATGAGCCGCGTCTTTGGATATTGGAGGCAAGAAAATGTTTTACGGGAATTTTGCAAAACCCGTTCAAATGGAGGTAACATGTAATTTACACAATACTAACATCGGTATATAGATGCATTTTCTTGAGTGTTTGCTGTATTGAGATGCCAGCCCCCGCTATTGGATATTCGGATCGGTTTAACCTATTCCCGGTCTCAGCCACGGCTCTTGCAAACGCGTATATTGCGCAGAGGGCCGACACACTTATGTAGATGGAAACCTCCCATTACTTCCCCGACAGTGAGGCTGAGATGCCATCAATTGATGCGCAAAGCCGAAGTCACTAATTGCAACAAGAATTCAAGAGGTAATGTTTAAGACCCTGTGATAGATATTATGCAATAGAAGAGATCGTCACTCTTCTGCTGGATTGTGGGATAGGCGTTGAATTGAAGAAATCAATATCCAAGCAAAGATCATTGCATTAAGCGATAGCTCGAGGCTCTGCTTAGGAAAAGTTGTCTCATTATTACAAAAAAAGATGCCTAAGAACGGGATGGAAATACACTATTGATTTGGGCGGGATGGAATTGGGCATGGGAAAGGGGCTCAAATATTGCCCAGAAAATGGAGCAGATATTAATAATTCACGAAGATTGGTTTGAGCAGACCGTGCCACACTTCTTAGTAAGAAGTCGGAGGGATAAGATTTTACAGCTCCTGGATACGTAGTTTGCTATCCGAAATATCCTATTCCTTTTCCTTATATCATCCAATTTTTCAGATCTTGGCCTTTTCTTTCGGCAACCAAACACTCTGCACATTACACCAATGCTTCAAACCCGGCAATCCCCACTCCACTCCAATCCCACTATTTTTGAATCCCCCAAATGGAACCCTCGCACTGAGATAAAAATGCGAATTCACCCACACACTTCCGGCCTGCAATTCCCGAGCCATTTTCTCAGCTCGAGTGGTATCTTGACTCCATACCGAGGATCCTAATCCGGTAAGCGTATCATTGACCCTATCTACTATTTCCTCATCTGAGCCGCTCCATTTGAGAACTGGCACGATGGGACCAAAGGGCTCGAGGTGTACGATTCTTTCGTTTTCGGGAGGGTTATCGATGATGGTGGGAAGAGCAAAATAGCCCTTGTTCAATGTATCGTTCGTCTTGATACTATCATTTGAACCCCCAAGAGCAGCTTTTAATCCATTTTTCTCAATGTCGTCGTAGAAACTTTGTACCTTTTCCAGCTGCGTCTTGTTCTGCAGAGGACCCACGAAGTTTGCAGGGTCAGCTCCGGAACCGACTTTTAGGTCAGAGACGTGAGACACGAGAGCCGAAAGGAATTGATCGTAAACGTCTGCGTGAACGTAGATGCGCTTTATGTTCATGCAGATTTGACCGGAGTTTATGAATGCAAAATGGGCAATCTATTGATATATTTATTGATTAGTTGATTGTTTGAGTATTTTCAATATTTGATTTCAAGTCAGATCTTCGAAACCACGTATTTCATACCAGCAACAAAATACCGGCGGCTGGTTCCAGAAGCAATAAGTGGAAAGGAGGAGTCATATGCATTTCACGACAAACATACCTGTGGAGCCACATTCGCAACATCAACATCCTCACAAATAATACACGAGTCATTCCCTCCCAGCTCCAAAGTAACGCGCTTCAACGTCTTAGCACAACTCTCCATGACCTTCTTCCCTGTTTCAATACTCCCCGTAAAAGCAATTTTGTCAATACCCGGATGCTCCGTACACATAGGTCCCAACTCGTGCCCCCCACTAATCGACTGCAATACTCCCGGCGGAAAGAATCGGTTCCCCAGTTCCACAACCTTGAGCCCACAATACGGAGTATCGGGACTCGGTTTAATAATAATTGCATTCCCGGCCCATAGTGCAGGAGCCAGCTTTCCCACCGCAATCAAGAGCGGATAGTTCCAAGGTACCAATCCACATCCTACTCCAATGGGCACATACCTCACGCGCGCAATCATGGTATCAGTTTCCTCAACCACCTCTTCGGTAAGGGAAAGCTCGGCAGTTTGTCGAATCATGGCGACAGTTCGGGCAAACTCATCTTGGGCGAGGAAATTTGCTTTTCCTTGTTCTTGGATCAAGAGATTGATGAATTCGTTTTTGTAACCTTGTACTGCATCGGCAAAGGCATTAAAAATCGTGCGTCGTTCGGTGATGGTGGTGCGAGACCAGGACTTTTGCGCTTTCTTCGCAGCGGTTACCGCCTCGTCTAGTTCCGTGATAGTAGAGAGGGGAACGGGAGGATTAGCTTCGCCGGTGGAGGGATTGATTCCATGTCTGGTTTGTGTCGTATTGGTTAATTTCCCGTCAATTGTGTTGTGGAAGGTCTGCGATGTCGTTAGCCATTGCCATGCTTTTTACAAAGAATCTCCACTACGATGTAAATTCTCATCTTGACTGTGGATATTGTGGTCGTGTCAATCATTCATTAATGATGTTACATTTGTAACCATTAGAGAAGAACAAAAGAAGGAGGCAATATCCCTATTCCTCAAAATAACTCGCACCGACACGAATCCGAATCCGAGTCATAGGTACTTGAGAGAAAGTCTTACCGAAAAGTCCATCCCCTTCTCCGTCCCTGTCTCTATCGATGACATTGTTAATCTCAAAGTTTCCAAATGCAAAACAAACACTTCAATCAAAACTCGAATCAAAGACCAAGTTAAATATGAATGCAATTCATTACTCGGCCGGCTGGGGGATTCTCACAATATAACCCCAACCAAGCTGAACTATCTGTGCAAAAGCCCGCCACCTACCCCTCATATCATGTCATGCTATGTCTTTTCGTCACATTGCATCACCATAATATGATATGATGTGGATGTGCAACGGTGCGCGATTCGCTACCTCAATTTCCCGTTGCAGAAATATGATGCAGTCAGCGAGATTGTAATTGGATTAGAGATATGGTATTCCCCACACTAGATATCTTATGCTTGTATTTGTGCTTGTACTTGTGTTTGTATTTGTGCTTGTACTCGTGCTTGTACTCGTGCTTGTACTTGTGCTTGTATTCGTACTTGTACTTGTGCTTGTACTTGTGCTTGTACTTGTGCTCGTATCATACATACTCCAGCCAAGATGCGAATGTTACTCTAATTATCTGATCTGATTTGTCTGATCATTGAACACGGTAGATTAGTATTACCATGCATATGTGGGTGCGATCCGCTTGGTGATCATTTCCAAAATTGAAATTATGGGAGCATCCACACCCACACCCACTCCTATCCACCCCCCTTGAAGGTCTTCAAGTTCGTCGTAACTCATAGCTCGTAACCAAGAACGAACGAATGAATGTATGAAAATGATCATATCAGCTGAATGAATAGCCGCGGTATAGTTTCAAATTGGTACTTGCCTTGTGATTGATTGATTTCTCTCCTTGTCTAGAATATGGATGATTCTTTTAAATTCTTAGTAGTGGAACCAAGTACTGTACAGCCCACGAATGAATGAACTAATTGTAAAATTATAAGCTCAGTAGAATTCAAGCGTAGAGTCAGGACTTCAAAAGAAATTTTATATACTTATTGTATTCCTCTACTCAAGATGGAGAAATAAGTCAGTTATAAAAGCCGATTTCAATTTGATCCATCGAGGTATCTAAATATATCTACTCATTATCATCATCATATTATAATCTTACAATATATTATAACCTTAAACCCATCTCCAAACCAAAACCCAAACCAAAACCCAAACCAATAATCCCAGGTATTCAGGTATCTATAACCCAAAGATTAGTTATCCCTATCACCCCTACTCACTCTCATACTACTAATTTTCGTATTAGTAGTTTTCGTGATACCCATCCCCATCCCCATTGCCCAAACCGTGTCCTCTGAACTACTCAAACTCGTCGCATCACTCGTATCTCGACTTTTGCATTTTCCTCCCCCGCTCCATTTCCCCATGTGTTTGGAGATGCGATTGCCCTGTGACAATTTCCCCCTCAGCTCGATGGCGCGTGGTTCTTGCGAATTTCCACTTTCCAAATCGATATCGTGCGTGGTATTTTTATCATTCTTATCATCATAATGGTGCGAATTTTCATCCGATGTTTCATCGTAAGGATCACTATTCTTTCCAGTCGCTATAGTTGTCGTAACGCCTGAACGCAATGGGATATCATCCCTCAAGATAAAATCCCCGCCATCTTCTCTCGAGGTAGCCGTTCTCGAACCTGCCGAATTGGCCTTCAGACTCTTTTGCTTGATATATGCGCCTCCTTTGCTATCCGGGTATCCACCCCAGCTTTTACTAGGGTTGCTAGGTCCTTTTGACGACCTACCGAACAGCTTGCTGCGTTGGAAGAAATTGCGGAAAAGGGGGCGGAGTGTGGCAACCGAGCAGGCGGTAATACCGATGCCCGTTTCGGTAGTGGACCAGATAGCGACATCGACGGTAGCACAGAGGAAATCGGATATGTTTGAGAGATCGCTGAGGTATGGGATGCGAATTATGGTTGCACTCGAGGCACTATAGTTGATTAATGTAAGCTCATACTCATCTAGCGATCTGAAGTGGAAAATGGGGTGGAGAGAGACATGGATTCAAGGAAATCAAAGAAGAAAGGGAGATCATACACAGCGCCCAAAGAAAGAATAATTGCCACACTAATCTTGTCTCTCGGTGTCATCTGTAAATTCCATACCACAAATATCGGAATGAGACTCAGAGTCCAATCCGACACGCAGGTTATGGCGCTATATGCATATCCGGCAACGACTGGAAGGTTGGGATTTATGCATTTCCCTGTCCCACCTGTATACTTCGTCCAGAAATAGTCCGAAGGCTGACATTGAAAAATGAAGACGAGGAAATAGAAGATACCGGCTACTTCGCACAACACAAGAGCACTTAGGATGATGTAGCGATGAAGTCGGACATTTGAAAGGCGTAGGAGGAAAACTGCAACAGAAAGCTTGAGAGCCATGTTGGAGATAATGTAGACGGGTTCGCATAGCCACCAATACTGAACAGAAAATCAGTAAAGGCTCGATATGAGGAGATATACCTTTCGGTGTAACAATTTATCAAGCTAAGCGAGTAAAAGGGCCTTGAGTCCCCCCCGATGAAGGTATTCCAAGAGCTAAAAAAGCTCGTTGTTCTTCTCGGGGGTGAATCCAATCTGCTCGCATTGCTCGACCTTTAGGGACTGAGAAAAAGGATCACCAATTATAACCCAAGGAAGAAAGCAGAGACGAGAATTACCTTGAGACCAATCGGAACATGTTCAGGCGGAATATCCCAAACATGTCGACCACTTCCATAAGTTACAGACATCAGCGCAAATGAAGAAAAAACCATAAAAAATGCCTTTTTGAAGGCCAGTTAGCACACACATTTCATAGTCATTTCGATCATAAAATAATTAAAAGGGAAAGAAAACGAACCCAAGAAACAACAATAAGAATATCATCCCAACCGAAACTTTTGATAACAAACGCCCGACAATATGTTCGTAAGGAAACGGAGACCGTCGTTAATACAATAAAAAGTATCACAACTCCTTGTATTTGTGGTCCCCTATCTTTGTGTGATTCCGCCGCCCGTTCCAATAACTTCAACGACTCCATCCTTTCAATCAGCAATAGCAGTAACCAGCTGTATTGAAGCCGGCACCGTCAGCTTTACCACACCTCCGACGATATCCCAATTTCCCCACGAAAAGTCAAAACTCGAGCCACGATATGGACAAAACCTAAATGATGTGATCTTGAAAATTTCGAATGAACGCCGAGAATAGAAAGATCTAAAAGAATGTATATTTGCGCAACTGTTTAATCGAGAGGAACCACGACCGCATTTGAATCATTGGTGATCCCTCCAACACAAGGAACCGGGTATGTAGAAATGAAGTTAAGGTATAAATCTAGATCTCGGCCACTTTGCCTCAGAGTGGAATGCCGAGAGCAGATCTGATATTAGAGGTGCTTCTATCTGTCTTGCACTTGCCACATGAATAGGTGGGCTAGGGTGCCAGTGTATGTGGGCAATTCAAGGAGACTTAACCCGATTAGGAAGCCCTTCACTCTCTCAAGAGATTATTGGCATGGAAGATTGGAAACGTCTTTCAAAACTTATCAACGCTATTTCTTGCATCCACTTGGAAGTAATTTTAGCTTGGTTGAAATAAAATGCCCCAAACGGTACTACATAAAACTCGCTTCCATTTTGATAGAGCTCTACCAGGCTCAAGCAAGGTCATTTCGATCATTCAAAGCTCCTTCTTAGGCTTTGAATCTTGATCATCAAAGATAGCTAGTTTATTGCATCTGCAAATCCCCTCTATTGTGCATAGAAAAACGGGAGAGCAAGGCGTGATCCAAGCGTTCAAAGTTTACCATTTATGATCGGCGATGTCCCGAACAGGAAGGTATGACCGTTCTTGAATTCCATCTTCATTTACTGTTTAGGAAAATGTGATAATACTTACTAGGTACTGGTATTGCAGATGGCATTCTCAATACTGATACGCTGATCTCAAGTCCTATGCAACAGATAGTATTGTTGCTTGTCAAGGTTATTCGACCTGTCAAATTGTCGATAGGCCACTTGAATGCTAAATCATCAGCTACGGACAATCAGTGAAACTTCCTATACGCTGCATCTAATGGTCATGAATCAACTTGTCAAGATGCAGGGGTTTGAAGTAGCCTAGTTTCGTAAGCCAATTGAGAATCTGAGACAGGGAGGGCCCAATATAAGTTATCTCACAGTTTTTAGCTTGAACTACCACGAATTTGTGTAGTGATCATACCAAGGGTTGCCCATCCAAATCAAAGCGGGATGATATTGATAATAATTATCAGGGTGAAGAAATAGAAGCTTGTGAAACTCATTGTTTAGTATTCCACATCATTACTTTATTGATCGATAATACCTGAAAGCATCCCAACTGCCAAATCTCTAGGGCCTTCTGGTAGCAGAAGGATGAACCTATTGTGCAGTAAACCATCAATAATGTTGACGATCGTTCATGCATGCACACACACTATTTATAATATCTGTTTCTCTTCTCCAGAGTATTAGTATTCCAGACTCTCTACCATTGATCTCCAGGTCGCACGGTTGATCACAGTCGGGAGACGGGAGACGGGAGACATATGATATATCGCCACCATAGTACGGAGCCATTACGACAATACAATTTGAGTTATTGAGACATTCCAGCTTATAAATGTGAAGGGGAAAATAGCAAATCAAGAATTTCCGCGGGTGGGTGGACCTCATTCGGAGGGTTTTCTTCTGCATTATAACAACTTATAAGTTATGAGAGCGGCCATTAGAATAAGAATACGTGGGTCGTGGACTCGTTGGAATCGTGGACACATGAATCATGAGGAGGTTTTGCCCCTTGCGGGTGTTGCGGGTGGGACGGGGTACTACATGTATCCATCCGTTATCCATCCCCATGTTATTTCCGACCTAATCCGCAACCTGAACTCGAAGTCGAGTCGAGTCAAGTCTAGGATTCTGGAAGGTAAAAAGAACGATGATCTCTCTCAACCAAAGCCAAAGCCCAGGCCGTCCTGCTCTTTCTTTCGAATATTGCTTTTTATTGTCTTCCATTATTCCATCCTCCAGATTCAAATGCAGTTCGAAATAAATGCCAAGCTTTCAATTCAGCTAGTTCAATAGTGGGAGAGAAAATCTGGAGACAGAGTTTTCGCGAATCGCCACCAGGGGGTGAAGGTAATTTATTTTATATACAAGGGCAGGTAGAACCACCAAATGATCTTACCTCTTTTGCAGAACAAGGAAAATGTTCATATCAAATCACCGAGGTATAGAGAAATATATTCTTTTGAACTAAAGGAAAATCCTTAACACATCATCATGCTCATCATACTCAACGGATGGGGATAACTTCATAAAGAGGGGATCCCTAGACTATCAATCAATCAAATTTCTCCAAATATGTAACATGTGTCATTGCCGAGCTTCTCAGTCTTCAGAAAGTCCACATTTGGTCCTTATAAATAAACTATATCTCATAGCCGCCCAATCTTCAATTCTTGAATCTTGAGGACTGTATTGGTTAACTGCTTGATACCGGTCTTATATATCCCATTTCACACAAGTACCTAGTCAGATCACATCTTTTCATCCTATATGTTGGATTGAGATTGAGATATGAGAAAGTTGTTAATATCCATGTCTTAGATCTAGCGGTAGCGGTCTCAACTTAGCTCGTTGAGTATGCATTCACACCTACGGAAAATCACCCTTGGGCTCGGTGAGATAAAATCAGCAGCTTGCCTTGCCTTGGTTGTATTGCAGTAGTAAACATTTACCAATTCTCAGCATCTAATGCAGTAGACTGTAGTGCATTATTTTACACTACTGGTACTCCGTACTTCAAAATTAGCGAACGCCCGGATATGCGGCTCGGGGCCTCCCTGCCTAAGCTAGCTGGAGATAGCTACTGTAACAAGTAGCGGACCAAAGAAAAAAAAACATCCTTACTACTGTATCTCGATTCTCCACCAAGAAGGGAGCCGGCTCATAATCTTTAAAACAGCTTGGACTCGGAAATTAAAAATATACTTTCCCACCAAACATCCATTAGACTTCCCGGCCTACTGGTACTGCCCTACCTATACTATGTGGTGCCAATTGCGATTTGCAAACCATTCAAATTAAAAGACGTTTTGAGATATTTGTATTTTGTTGCTATATACACAATTAATAGTGCAGCACTGGATAATTTTCCAACAGTAGGTAATAAATGTTTAGGTATCAATCAGAAGTTTTTCAAAACCTCGCATTCAAGTCAAGTTTCGAGCTTGAAAATACCTCCAGTATTGATAAATCGATTAAAGATCGAATTTTCAAAAAGAGGGTGTCGGTTTTTTTTCTCCCCCTTCATTCAGACGCTCTAGGCGTTCAATCAACAGTCTTTGATCGTCGATAATGGGGACTTTTTGGTACTGTAGTCTTACCTGTACGCGATTCTTTTCATCCACTGTAAAGTCAATCAATCAATCCACGTGTACGGAGTCTCAATCGGGACAATCATGTTCTTCTCTTCAAACCGGAAGGGCGGATGATTTTCGCCTAGCTAGCTTCTTCAAATTCATGATTATTAAACACTGCAGTCATAACTGCTATGCGGCCTGTGCCTTTGGATGCTTTAGGTAGGTTATTACGGAGTGTAGATCTTAACTTGATAACTTATGGAGTACCGGTGTTGGACGCTGTTTTGGGATTCGTATATTTTGTATTTGGGATTGCAGTTGGATGATTAATGATTCGTAATTGATGATTAATGATTGATAATTGATGAGAACTGTCTGGGCCCACTGATTGGGGGTACTAACTGGGAAGTCAAGTGGATTTTTGGAATGAAGGAAGAAGAGGGGGAAGATCTAGGTGGTTCGTTAAGGGTGGGAGGTTACACAAGATTTAATGGTTAGCCCCTCAAGGCCCATTCGTTCATTAGTAGTAAGGTTACAACTTACAAGTCATAAAGTAGTCATTATCTAATATCTACTACTCTAGAAACTTAAACTATTTCCCGCAGTTTAGAGATCAGTAGCCGTTCTATGTGCCAGAAGCAACGAATAAAAGCATTTATCCACACTGTATGCTTTCACCAATGCCACACAGCATATGTATCCATATATCATCATGAAGTCCCAGGTATTCCAGCGATTAGACATGCTGAATCCCAATCCGAACCCAGCTTTCCAAAATAACTTCACTCGGATGTTACCAGCTAGTCTAGTTGCATAGTCGTGATTCAATACCATGGCATTGAACTTTACTTCTTTTTACCTTACTTCCTTCCAATCATAACTAACTTTATATTCTCAATATCCTCTCCGTAGATTGAAGTTGTCACTGTAAAATAAAATGCCAATGGGATATGCCCTTCAAGTTCCTAAAAAAATACAGAACGTGAGAGGTTTTTGTTAGATTGATTGGGTTCTTCTTTTCTCCTGTCTACTAAAGAACCCTTCCTCCTTCTCCTTTCCCCCAAGAAGGGAAAAACAAACAAAACACCTGTGTAGATAAGACAAGACAAAAGAATCCTCACCCAGGTTCCCGCTCACAAAAATGAAAATAGCCCCCGATGACCAAAAGCGGTCACCTAGCGAGCATGATTCCTGGAACCAGATACAGGAATTTTCCATTTCCAGTACGTACAATATATCTCCCAAATGTTTATAAGTTATTCCTCTCGTATGAATACACATTCACAAGCTTAACGTGCAAGATCTCCCTCTCCTCCCCTCCTATCCTCCCTTCATTATTATCCCTAGGAACAAGAACTCAATCTCCAACCAAATATGAACATTCAGAAGCCAAGCTCCATTACATCACCAATCCCCAATATGACGATAAGATAGGATAGATATTCCACACATCCAACAACTTTAATTTCAAGAAGTTGATCCTGAGATACCTAC
The DNA here is from genome assembly GCA_025890175.1 of Ciborinia camelliae. Classification (NCBI taxonomy): domain Eukaryota; kingdom Fungi; phylum Ascomycota; class Leotiomycetes; order Helotiales; family Sclerotiniaceae; genus Ciborinia; species Ciborinia camelliae. Next base: position 1,694,678 of record JANPYM010000004.1, read on the forward strand.
CTAAATCCAGAATCTAACATGAGAAAAATATCCCATCTCATCTCACATCTCATATCCAACGTGCGCATTTCCAAAATCCAAGCATCCTCATATCATATAACCCCATCTAATCTCAACTCATCTTTTGACAGAAATGATATGATAACCTTACCTTCAAGAGAATGCGAAAAAGAAAACAACAACTATCTCCCTCTTACCTACTATACCGGCATGTAACAATACGAACTTTATACACTCCATGTAAAAGCCATCTTGCATACCTTCTATGCAAATTTGAAGCTTTCAAGTTCGGATTTGATTTATATACCTACCTACCTATACATATACCAATAATTCACCTAATATTTCAAGAAATACGATACAGACTTGATTTTATGAGTATTAACTTGCATTTCATATATATATATATATATATATATACATATACTCAGTAGACCGAAGTGATATAAAAACAATACAAAACATTACACTCTATAGATATTTTCTTTTTAGAATAGTCAATCAAAAATCCAATCCAAGCAGAAGAAGCAAAAGAAACAAGAAAAGAGTCAATGATGCGCTACTGGCGCATCTGATTGATGGGCATATAATTGGTTAAAAAAATGAGCTCCAAACAAGAGACATTGAGCTTTGAAGTTTACTCTGTATAGATTTTTCTAACCTAGGTATATACAAATTCGAGGCAAATCCGTACCTATTTTTCGTTTGTTTCCATCCCCAGTAACCATTTTTGTACAGGCGCCGATGCAGATGTTGTGACATCATCAGCCGAGAGTCCTCAGTCCAATTGATATTGAAATCATTTTTTAACATAATATACATTGAACCTATCGAGCATCTCATTCGTAAACTTCACCCATGACCAATTGACTAATTGATCATCATGGTTGGACCGCTGTGCTCGTTTACTCTCCTTTATTCTTTTTTCTCTGTGCCCTTTTCCTCTCTCTTTCCATCAGCTTCTTCTTGTTTTGACGCTTTATTTCCTCCGCTATTTCTCTCTGTCTTCTCTCCTCGTAAGCGTCAGCTCTTTGCTTCGCCGACGCGTCATCTTGCTTTGCCTTTCTTTCTTTCGCTATGCCAACGACGCCTTTTTTAGCGCTCTGGAAGTTGTCCATTACGTTTCCTAAAGTGCCATCCAATGAATATCTCTTTGGAGTCTTCGTTTCCCCCTCAGTACCTGGAATTGCTTTCATTCTCAAGGAATTCGTGGATGGTGATGTGTTAGCGTTTGGGAGAGGCGTCATGTTTGCCCATGATCGGAATTGAGGATTGCGGAAAAGTGTGGCTTGACCAAAAGACATGCCGGAAGATGCGAGGAATGAGAGTTGAACAGCGGCGGGCATAAATGATGTGAAGATCAAGGAGAGTGCAGGCATACCCCACTGCATCGCGATCGCCATGCCGGGTGTAAGATTAGAAACACCTGTCTCACCACCACGCTGTAGTGGTCTCGTATTAGCTCCTCGGTTTTTTGTAGGATATGTTCAAATTGGTTAGACGGGACGAATAGAACGATCCTAACTTACTTTCAAAACAATATGCAGGATTGCACTTGTAGCAAGAGGTAATATGAAATAAGGATCCGGGATACTCAAATTGTAGAACCACAAGATCCCCCCATCCAACAGCCCTGGAACAGGTACATCGGACATCTGCCTCAACAATTTCCAAGTTCCATACCCAATGAATACTTGAACTGCTGGCATAAAACTTTTCCACATGGAGATTCCAGCCCGCTTAAATATCCGCTGCAATTCTGCTCTATGTGACATCATCTCGGCCGTATCGCCTTTCTTTCTCGCTTCCATCATCTGCGCCTGGACTGGAGCGGTAAACTCCTTTATGGCAGACATTCGAGATGCATTTTCCGCGGCATCGAGGAAAGGTTTAAATAGAAGGACTCTCCATGCGGCTGCTGCAAGGCCGATAGATACCCACCAGGGAGTTCCGGCATAGACGTGGATATGCTCCAGCATCCATTCCATGACAGCAGTAGGACCCCATCCATACTCAAGACCAAGAGATTGTAAGTAGCCAATGTGCTCGGGCGCGGAGAGGATATCAGGATTGATGTCGGCGTTGACCTCGAGCGGGGCAGGTTTGAATTCCGGTGTGGAAGTTTCGATTGGGGGGATTGAGGCGTTTACGGTAGGTATGGCGGAGGGTGTGGTTGATGCGAAACGTATCGAGGTAGCATTTCTTATTAAGTTATTGGCTTTCGATAGAGGAGATCGGGTAATTGACTGCGAAAATAATGTGCTATTGCCTTTATTCGAAAGAAGTGTATTGTTTCTAATGGGTCGATTTACATTTGAAGAGAACTTATAGAAATCAGTGAAGTTCCAATTGCCATTAGTTGTGCTATGAGAAAAATGAAATACCTGTCTAAGTCCATATGATTCAATCCGCCGTCTACCCAAGGCCACCGACTGGTTAGAGCACCTTAATCCTCTGCTAGGTATCATTTTTTGTGTGGATGGTGGTGGATATTTCTTCCCCTCGAAGGTTCCGCGGATTCGGTATCGCGAAAATTAATTTGATAGTCGTTAATGAGCGCGAAGCATAAAGCTCGCATAACTTTGTGCATAATAATGAATATGCGACCTACCTAAGTCTGGAGGGACCCAGTAGACCTCGACCTACCAAATAGCCAAATAGAGCATACAACATACAACCTCAACCATAAGATTAATTCAGGTATTCAACCTCATACGATTCGTTCACAGAAGTATATATTTGCATTGGGTGAGATTGAAATAAGAGATTCGTCTCATAAACTCCAGACTTGTGGTATACTTCATGATTCAGGCTAGAGATTTATAACTACCTAGTAGGTAGGTAGGTAGGTAGTTTCCCCTCCGTTCCCCCAGTCAGTTCCCTCAGACATGCAACCTTCACCTCTATTTGTAACCAAATACCCCCAGCATTTCCAGACTTGACTTCGTCTGTATGTCCCCGCCTTTGAGATGCCCTCTATGATTTTCTCGCTCTCCTTTCCAGAAAAGAGTTGGGTATAACTCCAAACGCCATTATTTCTTATACATCTGATATCTATCACACCCCCTTCATTCCATGCTTGTCAAGTCATCTAGATTACCCTCTCTCCTCTTGCACTCTATTGGACTATCTCTGACTTCAATCCCTGGTCCTATAGATCTTCGTGTGGGTGGGAAAACCTATGTGAATACATTAATTAGCATAAAACCCAGGCACACTAGAAGAAAAGAAGAGTCCATCCTCATTTCAGAATCACCATTCGAAGTCGTAGACCTTAGCAATCAAAATAATAATGAAAGATTCTCACCTTTGTGTTACTCCATCCCAATCTAAACGCTGCCTCATGAGCAAATAGCTCTCCGAATCCCAGCATAAGGCCATTGACGAACGGTAATACAAGATTGATTGCAGCACCCCGAAGCAAGCCCCAGAATGTAGGAGGAGAGTAAAGGATGATCTGCGGAGAATTGGACGAGGGCGAAGAAGGAGAAATCCCATCTTCGTTGCGAGAATATTGCTCTGAGTCGGAGGGCATTGTTATCCCGGATTCAGCGAGGGGGTTGAGTTGTTCGTCCGAAGCCATTTTTTATATAGAGAATGCCTTCTTATAAAGGATGATGGACTTGCTTCCGAGTGATCTTTTGAAGGGATTGAGTATTAGTTATATTCGATATGCTGGGATCTATCGGTCGTAATGTTGTTTGATACCCGCGAATTCCATCAAATTGTAGTTACGGAAGAAGGATAATCCGTTCCCGACTTGAGCTTTGATAACTTTTCTTAGCGGACGGGTCAACTCAACCTAGGCCTCTCCCGTAAACCTTACTTTTAGTGGAAGGAAGCTTCCAGGCAAGTTCAGCCCCGCCAAAAAGCACCTGACGTTATCCAAAGCTGCCTCATTGTTTGTAACCATACATAGTAGGTACCTCTAGGTATGCGACACTCATACTTTCATTATATCTACTAAAGAACCTTTTTCAAGTACAACTTTCTTTCTCAACCATCGAAAATATCACAAAGCAATCATGGCGGACAATGATAACCATGACGAGTTGATCTCCCAATTCTGCGAAGTTACTAATTGTTCCCCTTCAGAGGTAAGCTCATAGATTGAGGATAATTCTGGTCATATCCTTACCAAATATTTCATTGATGATTGATGATGGATCTTTGATCGCTGATTCAGGTTATCTTCTCATTTATAGGCTCAACAATTTCTCCTAGCGAATCAATGGGATTATGCAGGAGCTATGTCGGAGTATTTTACTTCTCAGGAAGAGAATACAGGAGCTACAGGACCCGTAGGAGATAGTGAGCAGAATGAAACTCCACCACCACCTTACACTGGACCGCGAACTCTCGATGGCAGACCTGCTCCCGATAACGGCAAACGACCTGCAAAATCATCTGCAGCAACTGGTAGAGCTGGAGGACGTGGAGGTATTGCGACTCTTGGATCTTTGAATCAAGGCTCTTCTGGCCCAGGCCATGGTGCTCATATGGACGATGATGATTCGGATGATCCAGATTACCAGCCGGACGAACAGCCAAGAGATCTCTTTGCTGGTGGTGAAAAGTCAGGTCTGGCTGTCCAAGATCCTTCGAGAAAACCCGATGCGCGAAAGATTGTTGGTGATATCCTCAAACAAGCCAAAGCGTGAGTTTCGTCTATCATAAATATCGAGATTCTCCTCCTTACCGTATACAGAAACTCAAGAGAAAACGGAGAACCATCTTCAGCACCCGCGCCATCTCGATTTCATGGCAGTGGTCAAACCCTCGGCGGTGACGATACCCCTTCTCAAGTTATCCCCGATCCTCACCCCCGTTCAACTCGTTCCCAGAATCCGACAAGACTCTTACACCTTTGGGAGGATGGATTCAGTGTCGAAGATGGCCCACTTCATCGATTCGATGACCCGGCAAACGCGCAAGACCTTCAGTTGATACAGACCGGTCGTGCTCCTCTTCACTTGATGAATGTCAAACAAAATCAAGACGTTGATGTTCAATTGCACAAACACGAAGGACCTTATAAGGCTCCACCCAAGGTCTATAAGCCTTTTGGTGGATCAGGCCAGAGACTTGGTAGTCCCACACCGGGCGGTTCTTCAAGTTCTACGAATGTACAAGCTTCCACTTCAGCACCAGCCCCAACAGCCGCCTCAACAGCAACCCCGGAAGTTCATATCGATGCCTCGCAACCAACTCTCACACTCAGAATTCAACTAGCAGATGGTACTCGTCTCCCAGCTCGATTCAACGCCACTCATACCGTAGGCGATGTATATGAGTTTATTGGAAGAGCATCCCCTGGTAGCAACGAGCGCGCTTGGGTACTAGCAACCACGTTCCCGAACAAGGAGCACACCGAGAAGAGTCAAGTTTTGGGTGAAATGCCAGAATTTAAGAGAGGTGGCACAGCCGTGCAAAAGTGGACTTAAGGGCGCATGTAGAGGGCCTGGTTAAGAATGTAATAGAGGTTTGCGACAAAGCCGAATCATTCATGATAAAATTTCAATTCGCTAGCAATGGACTGTCCAAAGGGCGTTTTAAGGAACTATGGGATAGCGAATACATGGCATTTCAAGGCATAGATAGCTGGCCTGATACCTCATAATGACAAATAAAATTGATTTTAGTATATGTCCGTTTGTGAGTCATTGACATTTGGAATTTTGTGTTTCCATTTTCTTGCAAGCTTATACCTGTGGCTGCATGTTCATGGTCGTAGTTCGAATTCATGCATTCTCTCTCTTATCCTGTTTTGTAAAAGCCACTGGTTGGAATGATAGGCCTGAGGTTTTCGATGTGAAAAAGAGTATCCCTGAGGGCGTATATCTAAATTATGGATTTTCTCTTCTTTATTTAAAGTTGATTGCTCATTGCAAATCCGCACGTTGGAAAATCTATTGGATTTATTGTTGAATCTGGAACCTGGATAATTAGGGAATGATTGATGGGAGTTCTGCAGATACCAGAATAGTTCCCGAAAGCCTTCGTTCGCTTCGATGATTCTTATATTCGTTGCTTGCTTTCTCCGTGGGAGTATTGAGATGCCCGGAGCGCCTCTACTTGATGTCTTGAGTCGTTGGTCAAGTAGGAATTCATATTTTGAGTGCTGCTGGAGTAGTTGGTGGTTGAACCTCTTCTTTCTGTGAGCTTCAAGGTGTGGATGGGTATTTCTTTTTGGCTTTTTTTGTGGGTTTAGGTTGGGTGCGTGCTTTTAGAAAGAGAGAGAGAGAAAGATAAAAAAAGATAGATATCTCGTTGAGAGTCTTGGCTAATAGATATTGGGATTATGGGAGATGAGACTATTAGCTGGCTGATCAATTGAGAGTTGATGGTTCTTTTGAGTGCTAAAAAATGTTTTGCTCTCTGTTTCTAATATATGCGACAGCAAGGTCTTTGGCACCGCGAACATGTATCTAACGCGGGGAAGAATTCAGGTTTTCTTTGGAAATTTGCCCTTTTTAAATAATAACAGTTCACTTTTATCTTCCGCGGGTGGAATGTGAAATGTGAAAAGTTCGCTGATTCAGCAGTTGTTTTTTGCCTTTTTATATTATAAACTGACGGAGTTGAAAGGGGGAGGAATCAATACACTAGGTTCCGCGAACCAGCTTTTTTTCTCCGAGGAAGATACTTTCAAAAACCACATGAGGAGGAACCAATCCGAGACTTTTGAGACCCCATAACTTCAGATTTTAGCGGATGCCAGCAAAATACCTTCGCTAGAGACGCTTTCTATTTGCCCCTTTTGTGGGGCAGTACCTGAGGATTCAGTGAAATCTGATCTTGCTATGTCTGCCCATTTAGAGACACAAATGGTTAATGAGCAAGCTAATATTAAACGAGAGACTCAAGATTTTTCACAAGCAAGGTGACCGAGAATCCATAAAAGCACGTTGCTAGCCATCTTAGACAAAGCACGATGATCGCTTCCCTAAGCCGTGATAACTCCAAATCTGCGTCCAACGCGTGGTCTCAAAAGTCCAATGGCAATTAACTTGACATTTTCGACACTTCAATCGATGAGATCGAACCATCCCTTTTTGTGGAAACATGAGAGGTATCGGCAGAGCTTCCTTTCAAAGATAATACTAATTATTACTATGGCAGGAAGTCTGCCAGAATTCCACGTGATCGCCCGGGTGAAAATCGTAGATTAGATAATGTTACAGTCGTTGCTTGGCCTCGTGGTACATCTGAAACCTAGCCGATATAGTATCTGCGGTCCTAAAACAAACTTCAAGTCTGCGTGGATACGTGCCTGAAGTTGCTGGAACTTGCTTCGAAATATTGAGCTCATTTGGTGCACTTAGGCCCAGCTTTACGCTCGAGAAGTAGATCATTGATGCCTTGTCAAATCTGATCACCCACTACCATCGCTACCCCCCTCGTGGACATTCAAATAGTACTTCTAAATAACGCAGAACCTCTAATTGAAGAAATAAATACTGGTTTCCAGGTTAATTCGGAAAAGTCGTTACGCAATGTGCTTGATGGGTGCTTAATGATATATTATCTACTGAATCAAGAAACCAAATTCGGGGGACCAATTTCCGGATGTTACCAAGCCATACAGGAGATACCCGAGTGAAAGAAAGAATGTCGGGACCTGTTTGGACAATAACTTGATTCACAAAGGCTTTTCACATCAAAATTGGAGACTCGTCTAACCGTGACAATAACCTCGGAAGTCAATTGATGGAGGTAGTTTATAGAGTCAGATAATGTATGAAGATGTAGGTATCTACTTCGGTTCATAAATGACATTGAGCTTTGCGCTGATGATATTCTTAAGTAACTTACATTATCTGTTTGATTTTAACAGTTAGGTGTTCCTACTGTTCACGAAAATGGTGCTTAGTCATTGCAATTGAATATTACGTAATACCTTACCACGCGAGGCGGATGTTGGACTCTTATTTATTCTTCCAATATTACTGTTTTGTTCAAAAAATTCATCATCAAACTGTCCAATCGTACTAAAGTTTAAACCAATTTCACAAGGCTTTCAGATGGAAAGCTTCTAAACTTTCTATGGATGATGATGGCAAGTGTCAATTTCGGTGAAGTCTATCACGCTGCCATGCAGCCACCACTAAATCGGGCTATTGAAGTGTCTACCCCCATAGCAGAAATAAACATGGCATACGATGATTAAAAGCTCAATGAATCAACCACACTTCCCATATAACGATCAAGCGTTCGTTCGGGCATATAATTTCACGAATATCACATCACTCACGTCCACGAGGACAAACTCTCTTGGAAAGAACTGTTCAGAGCCGCCAATTGACTTCTATATGATACTCAAGGCTTGGGGGCCATTTATTTTTAAATACGAGCAATGAAAAGTTTGAGCTGCAGTTACTCAGCCCCCCCCCCAAACTTCTTTCCCTGGAAAATGAAAGAAAAGCTTTCGATGCCGGCTGACAGCTTCGTATAATAATGGATGACTTCTAATAGTCGGCTCTCCATGAATCAGCCGCCTGATTCCCAGTCGGGGAAAGCGATTGTCCCGTGCAAGCAAATTGTCCCGCGTCAAATTTTAATAAAAAATACGGCAAATACCTGAAATAGCATGTTCTTCAACTTTAATACCCTAACTAGCATATAAACTTTCCATTTCGACCTCAAATAGCATATGTTGCTATTTCAGTCCTAAAAAAAAATCATAAATGATGTTAGTTTAGTCTCGAATAAAATGTGCTATTCTAGTCCTGATTTATATGTTATTTGAGTCCAAAAAAGAAATATACTATTCTAGTCCTGATTTATATACTATTTGGATCTAAAAAATCGTACAAATCTTCTACCGAACCTACAAATCTACTCTCTCCCATCGAACCTACCCTCTTCCACCAAACCTACTACCCTTTTCCACCGAACCTATCCCCTCCCATCGAACCTACGAACCTACGAACCTACGAGCCTACGAACCTACGAACCTACGAACCTACGAATCTACTAATCTACTTTTTTTATTTATTTATACTATCTAAGGTCGAAATGAAAAGTTGCTATACTATTTAAGGTATCAAAATTCAAAAACATACTATTTCAGGTATTTGCCGTTTTTTTGGACTAGAATAGTATGATTTTATTTTTTCAATCGATCTCAAATAGTATATATTAGACCTCGAATAGCACATTATACTATTTCTAATATTTGCCGTAAAAAATATAACAAAAAATATAAGATCACTAATATTTTGTCACGCCAAGGCCCCTGCCTAGTATGACAGTCACGTGATTGATCATGTGACCATGGTGGTCACATGATCAACGTCTATATTAGATAGTGTTCTTTCCAAAAGGATCCTTTCCTCTTCAGCATAGTTCTTTTATCAGATTGCATATCTACGATTTCACTTTCATAATCCTATGTGACGCGTATAATATATTTTTAAAAATTTAACTTGAAAACTTTATAATTATTATACAACAATTAATTTTGAAATTATTATAGCAATTTTTAGATTATTATATTTAACTTTTTAATACAAATGTGATTATATAAATTATATTATATTAATACAAAAATTTATTAATTTATTATTAAAATATATATAAATATATATTATTTTTCATCAAAATTTGGTGTAGGACAATTCGCTTGCACGGAACAATCGCTTTCCCCGACTGGGAATCAGGCGGCTGATTCATGGAGAGCCGACTATTATAGCTCAAATGACCCCCCCAGGGTAGTTGCATGGAAACACAGATAGCCTCATCAATCGAGATTCAATCTCTAGCAGCTACTTCATTTTTCCTTGGTCAATTCGGATTTCTCTTCATTCACCAGATTCACAAAAATGGTTGAAACGGCTGGCGAGACAATCGACTACCAAGCTCTTGATGATATTACTTTCAATCCGGAGTTTGATGATTTTGTCTTCAATCCGAATTCGGTGTCGATATTTGCGAGAGGTGATGAAAATGGTTTTGCACCGTTGCCTTCCAATGAATCTTTGAGCTATGGTGATGGCGCCGATATTTTTCACACTCAAACTAACTCTACCCAAAAGCTATCGGCTCGGTCTCCTACTTGGGGTATTCATTGGAAGAAACCGTCATTTATTGCATTAATGCTCGTCCTTGGCCTTGCACTATCACTCACTCATCACTTTTATTACTTGTCGCTGAGTAACGAAACAACTGGCGATGAAAAAAAGCAGGCTTGGCCCACGCGTATTGGCACTGGACTTGCATTTCTAGTCACATCTTGTCTCAAGGCAGCTACAACTGCTGCTCTTGGTCAATACGTCTGGAGGGTCGTGAAACATCAACCATTCACTATGAGTACTGCTTTCTCTAAGTTCAAGAGGATTCTGAGATTACTATACTAATAAAGTTTGGGAATCAGAAAACTTGGATCGGCTGTTTGCGTTGTCAACAGATCCAATGGCAATGTTTAGTCTTGAGCTCCTCAAAGGCGCGAAACTTGCTCTAGTATTAGGTATTATTACCTGGTATGTACTAGCAAACTCATAATATGGTGCAACGAGAAAGACGGCTTATTGTATACAGGCTGTTAGGACTTGCAAGCGTTGCCCCCCCGGCAACGTTGACAATCGTCGCAAGGAACATCTCACAAGAAGTGCGTTTGCCAGTCCTTGATTTCTCCAAATCCACTTGGAACAATTCTATGAATGGCCGGTGGAACGCAGTCTCAGTCACCAACACCATAGCAATAAATACAGCCTCGAATATCAACGTGTTGGAACTGACCCGACAAGTCTCCGGGTCGGAATGGTCGTATAATTTGCAGTTTTATGGCCCTTCTATTAAATGCAACGAGCCGAACAGCACCGAACAGGCTGTGTTTATGGATATGACAGAATATTATGAACAGCACAACATTTTTACTTATTATGATCGAAACGACCACCGGACAAACGCGACATTTGGTGCTGGTTCAAGCAGACTTGTTTACGCATCGTGGAGCCAGGCAAGCATCATTGGTTCTTTTATTTCCCACTTCACTCCCCGGACCCAAGCTCCTGCTCTATATTTAAATCTTCTTCATGCTCGTCTCTTCATAATACAGATTTTATGCATTTACCCCCCCTTCGCCCCAAGAACGCTAATTCTAACTGATCATCGGGTATTGCAGTGGTATGCAGCAGGGACACCAAATACAGAAATTGGTCCTCCACTACCATTTAAATATTATCCCTCAACATATCCTCAATTGTGGATTCAAACCTCAACCTCCGAACTGGTGTGCACCGCGGTCAACGCTTCATTTAATATTGCAGTATCGTATGTAGACGGTGTTCAGTATGTCACACAGACGGATATCGAGATCGTTGGGAAATATAATATCTCTTACGCATCTGTTGGTGATATAGTAAGTGGAGCCACTGTCACCGATTCCAATGGGACTATTACCGCAAGCGCAAAAGGAGGCCTGAGCCAAGTCATTTGGAATGAATACATTTCACATATGTACGCTCTCGGGGGTATACTTGGCGGAAATATTACCTTGAACGACAAATATCTTACGAACAGTGATGGGGCTAATCAATTTTACCAATACGGAGCAAGTAACATTCTTGGGGCGGGGTTGATGGCTTGTGATGAAATTGCAAATACCCCATTCAAGAATGAAAATTCATGGGTGATTGGAAATGCTTCGACGGCATTCACCAACACCTTCACTTCAACTACTCAACCTTGGCTATGCCGGAATCGAACTTTGGCGCGTGGTATCGAAGACCTAGCAAACAATATCACCATCAGTTATCTCAGTTCTCCAGATTTAACGAGTGATAGTGTTCTGCAGAACATCGTTACTTCTAATACCAACAATTACTATGTATATCGCCCATTATGGCTTCTCTTATCTTACGGCCTGGCTATATTATTTTCGACCATAGCTGTAGTTGTTGGGGTTTATGCCATGCACTCGAATGGGGTGGTACACTCAAATTACTTTTCCGCTATTGTGGCTACCACGCGAAATCCGGAATTGGACGAATGTCTGGGTAGATCATCGTTGGGTGCGGACCCACTGCAAAGATATTCTGAGAGCCGCAGACTGAGATTCGGTCCTATGTTAAATCAGACCATAACCGGTGATTCAAGTAATGGCGGTGCAGAACGCGAGGGTCAATGGCAGGCAGACGAGAAGATTGCTCATGTTGCATTTGGGTTGGAACAAAATATTGGACAACTGAGGAAAGGAGAGCTTTACATCTGAGATTCAATTATCAGTCGATTCAATATTTGGAGGAAGGCGCGACGCAGATACAAAAGCTTGTCAACTGTATTCCTTATGACTTCACATTTTTGAATACGCAACCGCATCATGCAATTTTACTAAGAAAGGAACTCTACGGTTTTACTCTTTGCTACTTCAAATCCACAATTTCCTTCACCATCAACTGTCATATTCAGTCCCTGGGGACTCGTAGAATGAAATCAAAATTTTGAGGACTATAAACTCCATGACAAGGCATCATTGACTGATCTTGTGGTTGTGCTAATCCATCAATAAAATTTCATAGCGGTGAAAATACCTCTAGTCGCCTCCAAGTCACCCCACAATTGTCCAATTTTATCTTTCAATGTTGAAACACAATCTGGCTCCAAAGGCATACGGAGATAATCATGACCATCGACTAAAGCCATGAAAATCGCCCGCGCAGCGTTTTCGGGGTCCCATTTCACAAAATTCGGAATGGACATAATGTTCACAGTTGCGTTAACCATCTGCGCTACCGCAGTCCCATCATAGGCCTCGCTAAAGCCATTACTGTCTCGAAATTGAGCTGGTGTAATGATCCTGCCTGTGAATGGTGTTCGAAATGCCCCTGGCTCTACGATGAGAACTTTAATACCGAATGTCTTGATTTCGTGGGAGAGGGACTCGTAAACTGCCTCAATGGCAAATTTACTGGCAAATTTACTGGCAGAATATGAGGATCGTGCTGGACGGGCTATGAAGCTTTTTATGTGCAATATCTCGTTAAAAAAACTGGAAGTGGCATTTGACGGAGAGTAAAGAGAGGTGAAAGGCTATGACACTGACATACCGAGCGCCGCTACTTATAACGACGATATCCGGTTCTTTTGCCCGCATGACCGGAAGGCAAGCTCGAACGGCACTGAGTGGCCCGTAGAAATTGACTTCCATCTGATCACGGGTTTCATCCTCACCACTCATTCATCAGTTAAAAAGATCACCGCCACCAATTTCCAAACCACTGACCTTGTATCCTCAACCCCACCGATAAAAGCATAACTCGCATTGTTGACCAGAACATCTATATCATATTCTCTCGTACAATTAGAAAATTGCTCAAAGGCATCTTTTTGAGCAGGATCCAAATCTATCCATATCCCACCCTTTGTGATGAAATCTGGAAAGGAGGTTTCGGCTTTACTTATATCGCGAGTAGTTCCAATCACTTTGCAGCGAGAGTTGAGAGCTTCCAGAGCGATGGATTTACCCATGCCAGAGGAGGCACCGGTTATTAGCCAAGTCGGAGAATGCGTTGTTGCCATGGTGGTTATTAATATCTTGTATGGAAAGTTGAAAGGTTGTTCATTCGGTTTCGATCAGTAAAATAGTGATTTGGCATTTCGAAAGTTCGGACGGCGCACGGCTTGTGTTGGTTGTTAAGTACCCAGATGGTCTGGCGGTGTTAAGCACTAAATATGGAAGGTGCGATCATGAGACCTATCTATATAGCCTCAAGATTATACATAATAAACAATCAACCTCTCTACACTCTACATCAAAAACACCCCCTTATGGTGACCAACAAAGGGGTAAGGTATAGAAAGATTCCTGGCTTCAATATACCAAGTTCAGATTCATCAAATTCCACACGCTAACGCCTTAGCTGTTGCTGTTGAATTCCAATAGCCAGTACCCTCGATTCCTCGATTCCTCGAATGAAAAGTGAAGATATACCTTTTGTACTTTACATTTCAACTTACAATATATTTATATTCAGATTCTATACTTCCCAACAGCCTCTTTTAAGCTTTCAACTTCTCGATATAGATATACAGCGGTACATACAATTCAACGATTCTTCGGTCGATATATATAAGATAGGCGGGCGGGCTTCAGCGATGATTTACGAAATACATAGGGTTGATGCCAAGTTTAGAAGCATAAGTTTTGTAGTTGGCAGTTTTATGATGAATCACGATATAGGATGAGTTTGAAGTCAGGTTTTGGGAGACGTGGTGCTAGGTTTATATATGATGGCAAGAAGGGTATGGAAATGTGAGGATAGTTTTCAGGCTGGATGTGTAGGAAAGGTTGAAATGAAAGTCGGAATAGTTTCAATTATATGGCTTTTGGTTGTTTTTCTGGAAGGGGAACTGTGTTAAGTATTAAATATGGAAGGTGCGATTATGAGACCTATCTATATAGCCTCAAGATTATATATAATAAACAATCAACCTTTCTACACTCTACATCAAGAACACCCCCTCAGCGGACATAACTTTAACTCCACTGTGCCAACTACCCCTAAAGGGGTTAGATTTATAGCATCAAAAAAGTGCACTTTGGTGCCAGTGTTATTAGATCCGAAGTATTTGTGTATTTGTTTGAAACTCTGTGCTTCAAGACCATGTGCTCTGTGTGTGAAAGTGTGTTTCTTGAATTTAATTCTGTGAGAATCTTCATGTCAATGACCGGAGTCTAAGTTTAAGGTATACATACAATGTGCGCCTGGTTTTTTATTCAACCTTATATATCCTACACTAGTTATTTGATAATTCCAAATTGTATGATATACTTTCATTCTTCTAATATATCTCATCTTAATTATTAGATCGTTCTCAAAGGATTGTTCTAAACTATTTTATGTACATACACGGCGTGAATAAGTTAGACCAGAACACTCGTCTGATAAAGCTTAAGGGAGGGAAAATATGGTTGTCGAATAGCATATTCTTTTTCGAACTGAGTATTGCCACTGGTACCCACAACACTATCGAGTATTGGAATTCAATGACGACGAATATTAGAAAAACAGAAGTACTCGTTACAATGTACATGTTGAGCAAGTTCATACCTAACTCCCAACCAACTATAATCCCATAAGAACTTCTCCATAAATCCCTTATGGCTCTCTGTAGCCGAGCCACCCAAAATAGTATATGCCCCTCTACACTGCTTCTAACATCCTTTATATAGATAATTATGGGATCCATGGCCTTGGAATAACCTCGGCCATTTCGAAAATTGAATTTAGTATTGCAGCAGGAAATGACAATAGCCCGAAGCTTACAAGTAGCACCGATTCATGAATTCACCTCCCCTCCCCACTCCAGATCACTAAGGCAGAAGCATTAATTTTCATGCATGTGCCTCAAGAACTGCAGGATGAATACATAAGCACTACAAACGGCAGTGAAGATAGAACCATTCTTGAGGGGTAGATTTGCGTGGAAATCTGAAATAGGACTGTTTTGATTTTAGGGAGATCTAATTCCTATTATTATTCTTGTACAAATTTCGATTTCATTTTTGAACTGAAAATAGCTAGTATGGGATGGGAAGGAACATTGGCTAAATTGTCATCTGAACTTGAGAGCTGTTGCTATTGTCGCCTCCCTTATTATTATTGTCATCTTTAATGATTCACTAACCAAGAACCGCTTCGCACATCTACATCTACAAAATAACACGCACATGAACCTTGCAACTGCA
This sequence comes from Ciborinia camelliae, assembly GCA_025890175.1. Classification (NCBI taxonomy): domain Eukaryota; kingdom Fungi; phylum Ascomycota; class Leotiomycetes; order Helotiales; family Sclerotiniaceae; genus Ciborinia; species Ciborinia camelliae. The sequence continues at coordinate 1,710,369 of JANPYM010000004.1, forward strand.
AATATACATGAAAATACTCGACCGCAGTCTGATTCCAATGTAATCAGCAGATCTCCGAATCTCATCGTGGTGCTGGTTCAGAATCTTGCAGTAGATGATGAATATTATATAGACAGCACCAGCTGTACTAGCCGACATCCATGAAGTCCTGTGAGATGGTTTTTTTCACATGACCGAGAAGCGGCCAGCTCTGGGATGACCACTAATGGGATGACCACCAAGAGTCGAAATAGTCACGTCATGGGGGTTTTATTTAAACAGTCTTTTGATCGGAAGATGCAACAGCAACAACCACAATCAGTGAAACAATGTCAGTATCAATATAGAATGAACCGAGGATTCTAGCTTTTTGTTCAGAATGTCCTTGTTCAATAGACAATATAAAATTGCCTCCATTTTCATGGAACTTGAGGTCTACGCACTGTCGTCCCTTGGAATACTTGTTGTTATATTCTTCCATTTTGCATATTATCATTGTTTATTTTAAGGAATCGCTGTCCTTTATTGCAATTCAGTGTATAGTTTGAAGAAGTTAAGATAATCGAAGAATCCGTCGTATAACTTTAAATGTGTTTCTCCCCGAAAGAGATCTCTAACTAGGTACCTAGGTAATGGATGGATATTCAACCATGAGACATAACGGTCCAATATTGAAGGAAGTTGTATACTAGAATACCTCTGGGATGCTTGAATATTATATAGACGTTCAGATACTACCATGGACAAGGGTACAAACCGAGGATGTTACGGAGGTGAATTGTCTATTCGATTTCTCCTTGGCTTTAGTAACAGGGGTGGTTTTCTCAAGTCATATGGGCATTAGATTAGTGTAGTATTAGCTTAGGACTTGACTTATAAGTAGTCACAGTTTAAATCTTCAATTCACATCCCTTTCCAGCAAAAGCAATTTATTTTCTGTTGTAGGACATGATGCGCCGAAAGTTTCAATATTTATTGAAATACATATAATATCGCCCAAATCTGGAATTCTTCCTAAGATAGTGAGATTATATAAAGCTTTCACGCTTCAGATTTGGATTTGAAGTTCCCTATGTTCCTCCTCATAGAAAACGTATAGATGATGATGATATGTGGAAGTCTTTCCCGTTGCTCCAAGAAGGTAAAGTCCATCTCCAAAACATAGTCTGAGAATGGGTCATCTCGACAACTAAAAAATCTCTGACGAGATGCAATTACTGTCATCCCAACAAAACCCCTCACCATCATTCTTTTAATTGTCATTGTCCTTGAACAAACAAGACTATAGTCCCGAGTTGTCATCTCTTGTCAAGTATCTGCACATCGAAAAGTCGAGCTAGCTTTCAAACCCTCCCGGTCTGTTAAAATATGATAGCAGGTGACTCTCATTACGATCTGCAAACATACCGCAGGATAAGACACTTCTCATCTCAAGAAATAGAGAATCTGGCAGGTCTTGATGGCGTCTTCTATAGTATGAGTAAATGTGGTAGAGTATAGAGACGTGGTGCAGAGATATTAAATAGCCATTCAAGCCGACGTAAAACCCTTACCCTAGCATGCCACCAAAATCAGATGAAGTGAATGAGAATTTTTCAAATGCCCAGAAGGTTGTTATGATTGGGGTGTGGATGAATTCACTTGAATGGATAGCATGGCATGCGCTGATCAGAGGTTACGTAACCCCTCTTGTTCAAATCCACAGCATCTAGTATAAAAACACTTTCCACACCCATGAATGTCGAAAGCTAAGAGCATAGAGTGTGAAGCTAGAAATCATAACATTAGGCCATGGTAGCCAGGAAGCACCTTGTGGTTCTCCCGGTCCCTGATTTTCTTTGAGGATTCGTGCTGGAAGAGTTACTACCATCTGGTATAGCAAGGCGGGAAAGGTGTATTATCGATATTGAGTATCGTCTAAAGGCAAATTCTTGTCATTTGAATGAAGGAATTGTAAATATTAGCCTGACAATTTTAGACTGAGAACTGCTGTATCAACAACAAAACGCCTGGGAGTGAGAGGAAGATCTGACTGGGTTGTTTCGTATAAAGGATATTGCTATCAATAACGAGCGGGGTCTTCCATGACTTTGATATCCTCGCCGTCTTAGTCATCCGAGGGGAAGAACTTTCTCTCTATTGCAGACTTATCCTGATCTGTGTACTTATAATAGGAAAGCGAAAATGAGTATGAGGGGGGGGAATTATATATAGGGGGTGAAAAGATCACAAGCTGGGTTCTCGTCGATTCACTCCAAATAAGTGAATTTAGGCACCCCTAACATCATTTTCACTTGAACAATACATCCGTGGCTGGAGAAAAATATGAGGATTTGAGATGAAGTAGATGTTGAGGAAGTCTATTATGTACTATGTGTGACCTAGGCTTCTGTCTTTATTTCTGTCTCCTCTTTGACCGATCCATTGACACTATTGACAATCTCCGCGCTGTCACCAGCTGGCGCAGCAGCAGCACTCTCGGGTTTGACATGACTAGCTCTTGCAGCTTTCTTCATCGCTCTCTTGCTCATGGGCAACTCATTTTGTTTCTTCGCATCAACTTCAGGCTCGCCATTAAAGTTAACTTCCCACTTCTCTCTCGCCTTCTTCTCATCCTCCTCACTCCACTCTCTTGGTAAAACTGCAAAAACCAAATATGAAGTATGAGTCCTCACTTCTGGTTCGGTTCTATGTATTAATTTCCCTTCCTTATAAATCTTGCCCTCTACCAAGCTCTTTATCAATGTTGCCCTGGTATTTGGATTCCGTCTTGGCATTTTCTCTGGGGCGTCGCCTTTTTTATGGAAATCTTGATGTCCAGTTTCGACTTCTAGTAATCTACTAACGGCTTCCTCAACATTTGCTGGTGTAGTTTGTAAACCTCTTTGTACCCCATTATCAATGCCAATTCTTTCTCGGCGAATCTCAAAGCGCTTTGCTGATAGTTCTACCATTTCAATGTCAACCCAGCCAAGTTGTCGCATGACTGACATGGTTCGTTGGACTTGTTCAATGCAGGGAGAGAAGGTACAGATATGGACTGGTGCTTCTGGATTGAGAGCGGAAACAAATGGTTCGGTGGTGGGTTTCATTGGAGCCAATTCGCCGTTGGGGCCTTTAATGGGAGGTGGAGGAGACCGGGTAAGATGTGGGAGTGCCAACCACGGCGCAGGCAAATCCAGAAATATAGACTCAGCCTTTGGACTTTTTCCATCCACCAAGAACCCCCCTTCACATACATCTCGATGTGTAATCTCTACGAGTTTGTCCAATCCATGCTCTTCTAATTCCTCAACCAATTTCGCATGCCTCGGTTCATGAAATTCAAAACTCCAGACTTTCCCTAACTTGCGCTTCTTTGTTGTAGGTTCATCAGGGTATCCACTAAATACAGCTCTTGTAGAGGCATGTGTGAAAGATCCGCTACCAGCTCCTGCTTCAATTATACTCGTTCCAGGTCTTGCGCGTATACGGTGTAAGATATAACTGTAATCGGGTGTATAAACAACTTGCGTTCGATGTGGTAACGAATTAGTCCAGTTTTCAGGCGTAGGCGGTAGGAAATGTATAAATCCACTTCCAGCAGCTACAGCTTCCGTCATATCCTTAGTTGCGCTGGCAGGTGTGGAAGATCCATCTTCAGCATTTTCTGTAACGAGTTCCACCGTTTTTGGGGTATCGGCAGCTTCCACATCGTCTCGTTTTCGTTTCTTCTCGCCTCTTCGTCCTCGAGATCCAGTGTCGACTTTTGACGCAAGTACTTGAGTTCCCCATGGTATTCCAATTAAGGTTGTATGTGGGAAAGATCCAAATCGAGTGTTTGTAACCTTCCCCTCAGCGTATCCTTCATCCTTTTCGTCAGTGCTCTTGAGAATTGTTGGAGTTTGGAGATCTCTTTTTAAATGTAGAATTGCCAATTGATCTGAAGACGAAGTCTTTCCAGGATAGAGGAATGGTGATCTTTTGGTAGTCATATTTGCGGATGTGTTGTTCTTGTAACGAAGCTCTAGGCTTTCCTTTCGGAAAGAAATAATTTTACCAATCATCGCAAGGCTAAATCGTACTGCGAGGCTGAAAGTTAGCCCCAACCTAAATTCATTAACCAACGAATCAGTCCTTTCTCTACTCACCTGCCACCTGCAATCCTGCAATTATCACACAGCACAAAGAAGTGACTCAATTTCTTCATATTTCATGACTGAATGTTTCTTCCCTTACGCTCTCTAAGATTTTCTACTTTCTCTAATTCCCATCATCGTATTCTTGTAATTCGAAAGTTTGCGACAAATAAACCCATAAAGATGGATCAGGCTCAATTGAAAGATCAGCTGAAGGTTCACAACTCTTTGAAGCCTGGGGGGCCTGTACCATTTGTTCCTATTGAGAAAGGGAAGGTCTCTTGGTATGTCTGCGGACCAACAGTATACGATCATTCCCATTTGGGACATGCTAGGAACTATGTTTCTACTGATATCATACGAAGAATTATGAAAGATTATTTTGGATTTGAGTTGAAGTTTGTTATGAATATTACAGATGTCGATGACAAGGTGGGATGCGCAGAATTTGGAATGGAGGGGTTATTAGTTGGCTGATGATCTTTGACAGATTATCCTCAAAGCTAGAAGACAAAAGCTTTTGGAGCTGGAGAAATCGAAAACATATACCGAACCTGAACTGGCAAAATTAGCAGCAGAAGCTTTCCAGTCATACGCAACTGCAAACCTACCGGAATTGCTGAAAGATGGAACTCAGCTTACGCCCAGCAATTATGCGGAAAGAAGAGATACTGCTTATGGAAAGGTATTGGCGGGCGGAACGTTAACAGGTGAAGGAAAACCAGGAGATGCGGAAGCCAAGATGAAGATGCACATTAGCAATCTTTCCTCTGCGGCGCAAGCAATACAACAAGAGAAGATTTTCGGCGGAGCAGATGAGATACTTCTTCCGTACCTTGATTCTTTGTATAAGGACTCGATCGATGCGAAAGACCATACTATTTTCACGAATGTCACACAATACTGGGAGGACCAATTTATGGGAGACATGGATGCATTGAATGTTATGCGACCAGATGTCATTACACGAGTTACCACCTATGTACCACAGATTGCTATCTTTGTGGAGAAGATTATTCAGAAGGGGTTTGCATATGAATCAGATGGATCCGTTTACTTCGATATTGCAGCATTCGAGAAAGCTGGGAATCCTTACGCCCGACTGCGACCAGAAAGTAGAAATGATAAAGCCTTACAAGAGGAAGGAGAAGGGTCATTGTCAAAGAATTTGGGTGGTAAGCGAGGGGCAGGAGACTTTGCTCTCTGGAAAAAGTCAAAAGCAGGAGAACCAAGCTGGCCAAGTCCCTGGGGTGAAGGTAGACCTGGATGGCATATTGAGTGCTCTGTTATGGCTTCGGATGTTTTGGGATCAAAGATGGATATTCATTCTGGTGGTATTGATCTCGCGTTCCCTCATCATGACAACGAATTGGCCCAAAGTGAGGCATATTTCTGCGAACATGAGCATGGCCCGCATGAGTGGGTAAACTATTTCTTGCATATGGGACATCTTTCTATTGCAGGATCAAAGATGTCAAAGTCTTTGAAGAATTTCCAAACTATTCGGGATGCATTGGCAACCGATTATACTCCAAGGTCGATGAGAATAGTGTTCTTGATGGGAAGATGGAATGATGGTGTCGAAATTTCGCCAGATATGAGGTTAATGGCTGACGCATGGGAAGCTACAGTTAATAACTTCTTTGTTAATGTCAAGTCACTCATCATTGAGGCTGGAAATTCAACATCTGTTGCAGACTTGAAATCTCTTTCAATTCATCCAGAGCTTCAAACAGCATTAGACAAGGCACAAGCAGATCTTCAAACCGCCCTCACAGAATCCTTCGACACACCGCGAGCAATGCTTATCTTGCAAGAGTTGATCAAGGAATCAAATGTCCACATAGGATCCCACAAATCTGATCTTGATATTCAAGGACTTGAAAAGCTTGCTCGATGGATAACCAAGATTCTTGGAATATTCGGTCTTGATGCAAATGCAACAGCACCATACGATGGGCTCGGTTGGGCTAGTACCTCCGTGGACAGCAATCATACCCCCGAGCAGATCGTGGCACCATATTCCGAAGTATTCAAGCAAGTCAAGCAAGAGATTGAAAGTCTATCTTTACATTCCGAGACTCTCGATAAATTACTTGCGACAGACATTGAAAGCGAATTTGCTTTACTAGTATCTTCTGGAACTAAAGATCAGGAATCTCTTGCTTTACCATATATCCGCGCGGTTGCGAAGACTAGAGACGAATTGCGAAGATTAGCACCAACTTCTGAACACAAGAAACACATCCTATCTTTATCTGATCGAATTCGTGATACTGATCTCACAAATCTTGGTGTTTATCTGGATGATAGGCCAGATGACCAAGGCTCACTCATCAAATTCATTCCAAAAGAAGAACTTCTAGCACAAAAGGAAGAGAAAGCAGCCAAGGAGAGAGAAAGGGCAGCACAAAAAGAAGCTGCTAAACTTGCCAGAGAGAAGTTGGAGCAAGAGAGGCTTGAGAAGGCCAAACTCAGTCCATTGGATATGTTTAAGGATGATAGATTTAGTGCATGGGATGCTGATGGGATACCAACGAAGACGAAAGATGGAGAAGATGTACCGAAGAGTGCATTGAAGAAGCTGAAGAAGGACTGGGAGAAGCAGAAGAAAGCTCACGAGGAATGGAAAGCCAAGGCACAATCGTGAGAATTCATAAGTGAATAAGAAAAATGGGAGGCTCAAAGTGAAGAGGGAAAGACGTGATCTAGCTTGAGATGATCAGTGAGGATGCTGGGCATCAGAGATATTATATATGAGATTTCAGCACTTTTTAATTGATTATAGAGCAATAGATAGATAATTGATCTGACTTTTGCCTTCCCTCTTTCTTTTCCTCGACCAAATATATCTACGTAGGAATATCAATTTCTGCAATTTTTCTCTTAATTAAATGACGCTCCGCTAGGCCACTGCCGTGGAGGCTTCTTCGCTTCGCTCTAGTAGATGAAGGGGGGGAAGTAAGTGTACCTAGATACAGACTGGAACTAAAATAACATCAATTTGATTGATTGATTGATTGATTTGTTGAAGGATATTAGCATGAAATTATCACGATACAAAGTTACGTTACTTTATAGATATTCAATAAGATGCCAGTATCGAAAGTCACCTACCTTCCTAAAGAGAATTCAAAATATCAGTTGATGCGGAAATTTCCCATTCAATTTCGGTCACCCATATAAACCATAACTACAATTACATTTGACCCCACAACTCTCCATCACACCGTGACCCGTTGGTCCATTTGTCCACCTTTCTTTCCAATGTCCACCTCTACCCCAAACATTTTACCTCCAAATTGACCCGCCATCCCACGATCTTTAATTTCCGTCCTGACCGTCCACCTTTTTTTCATGAAATGATAATGGTAGGATATGATATGATATCTCGACCCTCACAGGATACGATACGATAGGATAGGATACGATACGATACGATACGATACGATACGATACGATACCGTCAGATGATACACAGATTCATCTGTCATCAATCATCCATCCATCCATCAGTCATCCTGTGAGATAATCCAGATAACCCCAATCTCATGAGCATGGATCCCAATCCTGTTGCTTCATATGATCCCGAAATTGTTCCAAATTTGAGTTTCATTGGTAATACTGTTACCAGTACCGGTACTGGTACTCCAAAAAGCACGACTACTGGTACATCTTCTACAGGTTCTGTGAGGGGAAGTCCAATTCAGCCCCCACCTGCACCGGCTAAACCAATAACAACATCAACAACAACAACAACAATAACAACAACTGGAAATCGATTTCAATGTTCTCAATGTCCAAAGAATTTTACTAGGATTGAGAATTTAACTAGACATCAAGCCAATCGTGAGTACTCTTCTGAGGTATCTAGGTATCTAGATCTATTTTTGTTTCCCTCACCTTTCTTTCTGCTATTTACTCGAGTACTTTTAAATACATACTTAGGTACTATCAAGTTTTAGCAACTGCCGAGAGTTCGAGTTTTGATGTTTCAGAATCACGTGCTAATTACTTTTTACCAAAACAGATGATGAAGTTGGTAAATTTGTCTGTCCGATTTGTAGGAAAAGGTTTACGAGAAGCGATCTATTAAGTCGACATCGTCGAATACATAAACAAAGTCATGGTCCGGATAAACGTGGTGATTCTTCAACGTCTCACGTGACACCACCTTCTGCCTCGCCTTCTCCATCCGAGCCTCAACCTATTTCCAATCTTGTTCATCATGATGAGAAATCTATATCGATCAATCATGGTTTTGCAACTGCATTGCCGCCTAGTATGCAATATAGTGGCGGCCCCAACGATATTCTGCCACCAATCCAAGAGGCTTTGTATTCTGAATCACGCCCTCCTCCCACTTCATCCCACGGTCTCTCGAGACTTGTTGAGGCTGCATTAGCACCTTCTCTTCTTGATAATGGACTTGATATTCCCCAGAATTTCAATCCTAATATATGGGATGGGTTTATGCTTTACAATGATACTCCAAATATCTATATGGGATCATATGATGCCGATATATCTTGGACATTGGACTGCTTCAGCCAAGATTCTTGGAGTAATATGGATTTGGACTATGGTTTTAGTGCCCCGGATTTTGCAAAGTCTGGTACTCTTGCCCAATCAAATGATGTGGATGCCGAATGGGATGAGGAAGATTGGCCAGACAAAGTCAGTAGATTAGAAAGTCCACCGCAATGGGGCCCTAAGGCTATTCCTCGCTTTGGTCCCGAATCATGGCATCCGGTTTCTCAAGAAGCTAGGGTGAGCCGTTTTACAGTAGGGCCAAGGCAACAAGTCAACGATATATTAAGATCGACCTTACTAGGCATGTTGCAGATTGACCTTCCGGCTCAATCTGGTGATACGGTATTTGTGGAAATCAACAGCTCTACATTTCCACCCTCGGAAGTGCTGGACTATTTTCTTCGACTTTATTTTCAACATGTACATCCGCGATTTCCCGTCACTCACATCCCAACATTTGATATTTTTGCCAGCTCCCCTCTTCTTGTGTTGTCGATGATGTTTCTAGGATCATGTTATTCAACGGCAGATCGTGGTCGATTTTTACGAATATTTCATAATCGTGCAAGGGTGGCGAGCATGAGATTGCATGAGATTGAAGAGAAACATGTCAGTCTGACTTCCTGAATTGATGATATCCGCTAACATCTTTATAGCTACGCATTCTCGACAACATTTTTACTTTATTCAACCTTCTACTTGCGGGGGCTTGGGTCGGTAGTAAGAAAATGTTCGAATTTGCGGAGGGCGTAAGAGGTATTTTGATAACAGCTGGCCGGCGAGCTCGTTTACTAGATTGTAGACCCATATCTCGAGTGCATCTTGATCCAAGTTCACTACCCAGGAATACTCCTCAAGAAATCGAATGGTTTTCATGGATAGAGACGGAGAGGAGAAAGAGGCTTGGACTATCGATTTATGTATGTTTTCCCGATTCTTAAACGTTCCTCATTTCTAACATCGCGACAGATCCTCGACTGTCAATATGCTACCTTATTCAACATTCAGCCGTGTATCAGTAGAGCCGAAACAACAAATTGCGTCTTTCCATGCCCAGAACAACATTGGGAAGCGCCAACACCACAAGCTTGGAAGATGCTCCTTGGTCCAGCTGATACACCACCCGCAACATATTATCTCCATGCCTTGAATGGTGTTCTTCTTCACAAATGGACTAAACCTCCTCCACCTGTCATCCCAACCACCATCTTTGGCAAAACTCTCGTTCTTTATGCAATACATAGCCTTATATTTGACTGGCGTACATCAGTATCTATGTTGAACCCCACAGGACTCATGGGCACAATTGGGAACCAAGCACTCGATATAGGCGCCGGACTCTTAAGCAGGAGAAAATGGTTAATCGACGCATTAGATTCTTGGACCGAATGTTACGTGGCTGGCTCCAGCGAAAACCCCGTGGCTGGCAGATTGCTCTGCGCCCTGGGTTACGTCAGCTTGGACGTTAGTCTTAGCGATGTTCATCTGATGGCCGGTCGATCTTCAAGTCGCGAAGATTGCGATTTCGCGGCCGTCAATCTTCGATATTGGGCCAATAGCGATATCGTGGGTGGCACGATGAAAAATGTTTTTGAAATGCTTAGCTTGTCGGAAAAATGCATCCGCATCCGCGATGCGAATGGTGGTGAGGGCATCCTAGGCACCATGGGAATCGCTGGTAGACCGGAAGAAGCGAGCTATGAAATTGCGGTCTGTCTTTTTACGGGGGGCTTGGTCTGTTGGGTTTATAAGGAGTTGAGGATAGGGTTGGGGGGCAGGGAGAGGGAGGAGATTGTTGAGGGGATCAGGAGGGCGGGGAGGGGTTTGAGAGGTTTGCGCTGTTGGAGGATGGGTGAGATGTTTGGGAGGATTCTGGCGGGTTTTGAGGAATAGGAATAGGAATCGCGTGGTGGTGTGTGGGGAGGGGTGTTGGGGGGTGTTGGGGGAGCGGGTGTTGTCTCCCTGGGATGGGAATTTTTGATTGCCCATATAGATCTTTGGCTCTTTATTACTTATCTACCTACCTACCTACCTAATATCCAGACTGGGTATCTATCCATCTATCTATCTATCCATCGTTCTTCTTCAACGAACATTGCGCTCAGCGCATAGATATACCTATCTATTTATTCATTTATTTATCATAGTAAATTGCGTTAACTAAGGAGTATACATGGTTACAGTCTTACTGTTTTATATTTTACTCTTTTGCGTTTCATGCGGTATATATAACCTACCACATAATTCTTTCCTACATGTTTGTTATCTGATTATATAATTGGAAATTATATAATCTGATTTTTTAATATTGTTATTGTTATTGTTATTATTGTTGCGAATCTTTAGAGATCTGTTATATGTATATCTATTTCTATCTCGCTGTCGCTATATCTATCTCTGTCGCTTTCTTATCATCATTATGAAATCATCATCACATCACATCAAATCAAATATCAATTTAGATATCCATCTACCTCTCTCTTACACAATCTCTTTCAGAAAATCTTCCACATACATGATACATGAGTGACGATCCAGGATTATTAAGAGAATGAACTAAGAGTATGCACCTCTTGCATCGACCATGATTTTAGATGTTGGTGTTGGTGGTGTCGTTGTTGTAGTTCCTGCGATGTCTTTTATAAACTCGTATACACTGTGGGTGGATGTGGATATGGGCGGGTGTGGATATGGATTCACTCAAGGTGAGCTTAGGTTATGTGTTCAGATCTTGAAACTGACGAGACTTGACTTGCAGGTCATAAGGTTATGAATCATCATTTGCGTATTTGCGTATTTGGTGGGGATGGTGAATTTTTCTATCTAGGGACCTAGGTAGATAGTAGATATCAATTTCATCGAAAAGTGAAGGAGAAACTTGAATTTCTTTTCGGGGAGGTTCAAGATATTCACTTGAGATTCCTTTTCTTTTCTTCCCATTTTGTGAATCTCAATCTCATTCTCAATCTCAATCTTGTCGCATAAAAATCTGGAACTCTCAACGCTTTTAGATCATGCAAGTTTTACAACCGGGAGACCAAATGGATGTTATGGACATCCAGAAGTTGCTTGGGATCTGGATATTTGTCTAGTATTGGTATGTCTTGAAGCTAGTAGGTCGGTACTTCATAAATCGTTAAATCGTGCGAATTTATGGACCATGTATGTAGTAAGTAGTAAGAACGACGGTGAAAAATCTTGGGTTGGAGGATTGATGTGGGATTTGTTGTTGTTGTTGTTGTTGTTAGTTTTTAATTCATTTTGTTGTTATCTGAGTTTGGAGGTTATGGAACTTGAACGGATTTGGGGTTGGGGTTATTATTGTTGCTGTTATGGAATCGTGTATAAGATTCGTTTGACGTTCGGATTATAATATTCTTTTGGTGTATATTTTATTACCGTGTCTGGTATGTTTATACCTCGCAATTTACGTCATGAGGGAATCATGAGGATGTGACTTTTGCGTCTGATACACCCTTTTTATATTCGGGGGGCATTGTTTGCGAGATATGCTGATAGTATCATAGTATGTATGATAGGAGAGTATCGAAGGTTGTTAAATATGTGTAGTAGAATGGATTCAATGGATCTTTACCCGGAAAAGCAAGAAAACAGAATCTCCTTAAGCGAAGTGTAGAGGCTTGAAGAAAAGAGGGGCAAAGAGGCCCACCTAAGTGACAGTTCTTAATGCGAATCATCCACTATTTGTAAGGAAAATACAGACTGATTCACCGTAGGCTATAAAAGTTAAAACTAGTCGAGGGGTTGCGATTCTTTTCACCCCCCAAACATTTTTAATTTCCCAACCACTCATAATGAAGATAATACTCAACCTATTGGAGGAAGGAATCGTTTAGGCCGACTTCAGATCTTTTATTATCTTTAGAGAATGATGAAAATTGCAAAATTTATGATCAAAATTTATGAATCGTTGATGCGATAAGGGGGTGAAAGCAGTGAGCCCCTGATTAGCTCAATTGATATCTATCTCATTCTCGGCTAATCGAGTGAATCAAACAATTAAAGAAACTGTCTCTTTGTCTGTAGCTGACCGATAATGAGCGAATGGAATGACTATCAGCATTACAAGTGCAGGAAGTTTTCTTTTAGATCACCGTGTATCTTGGATTTGGTTTCTAGAATTTCTTTTCCTTCCATTGATTAGTTCTAGATAACTGGGTCTCTAGTTCTTTTTTTCTTCGTGGCAATTGAGTATACGGATATCCCATCTTTCTTCATCGGGCTAAGTTCACAAGCCTCCTTTCCTCTTTTTCGCTTTATTATTCTAGTCTATTGATTCCTATCAGACTATGATTTTCTATTTGATCGTGACACCTTTATAATCCGGCTTCTAGACTAGTAAATTTCATAGCCGAAAAACATAGCGAATAAGATCTCGATTTGGAGCAGCCCGTCTGCGAAACTTCGTCTTCCTCCCCTTGTGAGGCATGTAGTGAGAACTTGAATGAAGAGAAGATGGAGAACAATAGATTCATTCATTCTGCATGGTATAAGTATACTCTATCTCGATATTGTATCGTGATAGGTTCAATTGCCAAACAGCCTTCTTTCATAAAGAGACTTCTTGAGAATAAGTGACTAAACACCCTAAAAAGATCTTTGATAAGGGTAGTATCTCCTGAATATCAAGTCGAGCAATTGATAACATGATCAGATCTATAGAATTGTTTCTTTATTCTTTAGTTTACAACACTGAATTGCTTGATATCTGTAAACCCTGAATCCATTCGAATGATTTATTCAAGGATATCTTCGAATTTTTGATTCTATAGACTCTCTTCTTTCTTCTTTAGTTTCGAAATCGAGTTACTAAAACATTCATAAATCATGAATTTCTTCGAGTGTGGAATCCACTTACCGCTCTTCAAACATACTCATTTCAATGAAAGCTCCGAGTCCATCTAGTTTGAGGATAATTCGTAGGATCCCATTATCATAGCTATTTAGCTCTATCTGAATTCCTGGCAACTAGTCGTCATGGCTCCATTCAAATTTAAACTAATTTTCGGTCGGGACAATCCTCCTTCCAATGACACTGTCTCTCTGCAATATTTGCCGCCAGCAGTGCTTGCACCAATTCCAACCCTGTCTCCTCCACCAGGTGTTACATCCAACTTTGTCAAAGCCGAAAGTATAGGCAATATCCTTCTAGTTTTCTCCATTTTTGGGATCATTGTCATGGCAATATGTGTTTCAATTAGATCATGGGTGATGTTTAAGCTTCGACGTCCTGCGAAATGGGCTTGGAGCGATACATTGTTTACATCCGCCGTACTCGCTGGACTAGCCATGTATATTGACTTGATATTGATAGTAAGCAGAAATTCCCAGCTTCTTAGCTCTATTTTAGCGCCTCAATACTTCCTCCTATCATATGTTCCTCATTTTGTTTAAGAAATCTCCCTTGAAATTAATCATTGACTGATCGGTGCTTTAGTTGTGCGTTACGGTTGATGGGCAGACCGATATTCATCAATGGAACGTTCCATTATCCAAAATACTACTCGTAAAGAGCTACTTCAAAACAAGCGCCATCGTAAGTCTGTTCACTCCTATCTCTTTGGGCCTAATCAAAGCCACCAGATTTTTGACCTATATCGAGATCTTTTCCATAATGAACTGAATCGAGATATCATGCTATATTGGTATTGGAATAACTACAGCTTTTTATTTCGGAGTTATGAGTGCATCAATATGTTGGTCTTTTACTCATATAGGCGACACATTCGCCGATCATTTATTAATCGCGTATAACAATATCAAATCGCTAGAACTCAGTATCCCCACAGCGGCTGTTGGATTGGGGATTAACATATATCTCTTCCTTGTACCTTGCATAGCGGTCAGTAGGCTAAAGATGGAGCGCCGGAAAAAAATCGCTGTAGTCCTCATTTTAGCCACTGGATTCCTGTAAGTCTCGGCTTTTTCCTTATCCAAGCCAACATGTTGGTCTCAATCTCTTGCCAAGAAGCCTTGAATATCAGTGTTATCTATCGCGTTGTTTTGAATAGAAATGGCGACCATATGTGGAACGTCGAACCAGTATGGGCGCTCACCACCGCAAAGCTTTGGATAGGTATTATCATCGCATGAACACCACACTTCGCACAGTTCTTCCGTGCATGTCAAGAAGTGTTTGTGAAATTAGGATCGGTGGTAAGATATTGGCTTTGCTGCTGTTGTATGTCTTGGAAAGAGATGGATACGAAAAGAACTCCCAAGAGTTCTGTGAACAGGTCTGTGGGTAATAATGGAAAGAGTAGTGTCAAGAGTAAAGGATCTCGCTTTTCAGAGAAGGAGAAACAGGGTAAAGGTCCGAAATTGTATCCGGGTCTTGATGTTTCTACTGTAGATAGGAGTGCCGCGTGGTTGCATGACTGATGACACGAATTAAAGCGTCCGGGGGGATAAATAAGATGCGGAAGATAAACATGTGAAGATACTCTGGGCAGATTTCCGATGGAGATATAAGAGGAGTTATGATGGATTGTGATGATCATAAGAGAGTTATTATGGACATTAAATTGCGGTGTTCTTTGGTTATTCAAGACTACAACAATGGCGATGATTAACTGTCTTTCTTCAAATGTAACGTTCCATTCGATTATTTCTGCTGTTTCTTAAATTTGTCATGTATCGTTGTCAGAAGATCCATGACCTCTTTTCTTATTATAGTATTAAAATCCCTTTACCGTCACGTTAAGCAGTCGGTCCAGTACGTATGTTCAACTAACTCGCCACTGAAAACAATAAAATACTCCGCCCTTTGACTTTAAGCAACACTTCAGCTGGACGCTTGATGATATCTTGACCTTCCAGAGAGAGCTTAAATAAGTACGGATGAAAATGAAAAATTACAGAAACGGATGTAAAGGATGGAGTGGATATGCCAATAATGGGTCATTTGGGTCAGTGAATGATACCATCAGTGACGTAACTTACTAAATTTGATGAATCCAAGATTGATGCAATCAGAAAGTCAATCACTTTTACTGTAAAACTTGGGGCTTTTTGGATAGTTGAGCTATAAGAGAAATTGCTCGATTTCTATCAAGGCCCTTGAATTATGTCTGGATGAGGTCACAAGTGAAAGAGTATGTGCTTAAACATGCTCACTTGGAACCTCCATTTAAGGCGTCACGGTGCCTTCAATTGCAAAAACAGATTTATGGGATTATATTATAATCAATAGAACACTGATCACAAATCTCAGGTAGTCATCCAATTACCACTTAGCTTCCATTCATATTGTTCTATATCCATTCCTGAGGTAACGGGCACGGTTGAAATCTATGGCACACCTTTGATGATGAGACTGAAAATATCCAGAGGATTGGTCTCGTTTAGGAGCCACAAATCTCTTGAACCAGACTGGAAGTGAGTGGTCTCTACAGAAGTGAAAATGATAGTTGAACGTGACACTATGGGATTCAAATCAAAAGATCAAACTGGAATATTAATGATGAGGTGTCTGAGTCGGAGATTCAACGCGTATTGTTTGAATTCAGAAGTGAAATTGATATAAATATTTGTAGAGCTCAGAGCAATGGTCGAAGCATCAATGATTGCCAGACTTTTAGCATTGATGTATAGTGACATGCTTAGTCAATATAATTTCATTATTTCTCCCTCCTTGATCCAATAAAAAAACACATCCGTAACACGACATGAAAATCCATTTCATCCGGCCTTGATTTACTTTTACATCATCGCTTTACTTGCATTCCACTGACAAGAAATTCACGTTTTGATCAGATTATTTCGTGACATCGCGACACTTTCCGGTCCCCTGCCCCTTGACCTCGCTAGTCTCGGTTAAGTCTCGGTTAATTGAAACCCCACATCACCGATAAATCAAGCCCTACCTGTTACTCATCTTCTTTATATTTAAATATGATTCAATCAAAACCTACCTCAATCAATCTAATGCTAGGCATCGTCCACAAATATTTCACAGGAGTGATCCATTCTCTTGACAATACAGTTATTTAATATATATACAAGTTGTATCTGAAAGTTTTGAAATTCCAATATTTTGAGGATATATTCTCTCATTAGTAGGTTTGGTAGGTTTAACAATAATGGAATGACATTAAATGACAGCAATAACAAACTACAACGATGAATATAGCCAATTCTAAACCGAAGATGAATTATCATTTTCAAAGCTTGACTCATACTCATATCCACATGTTCGGTGGAAAACGGCAGGGAAAAAAGAGATTTTCCTCGGGATAATTATCAAGCAATATCTCTAAAGAAAGGAAGATAATTTGAAAATGCATGCGTAGTATTTGTATTACCTATCTTGAAGTTCTCGTCCTTAAATGGGAGTTGTTGTCTCTTATCACTCGGAATTGAAAGCTAGATCTCTTAATTCATTCTCTTTTCCATTATCTTCATTTGTATATCATCATCAGCTTTACCTTCATTAATTCACCTAGGCCTTAAACTATCCATTGCCGTGCATGAAATCATATCCCCACCTAAACTTTAATATTCATCGGAATTTTCTTATTAGTTAATTTATTACTATATCAAAAACGAGCAAGCAGAGCCTTTTATAAGCTACTTCAAATTCAACATCTCGAATATAGAACTTCTCAAGAAAAGCCATTACCAAACCTTAAGAGATATGGAGATAGAGATATATAGTAGTATTTAATAAATACATGTCATTTGATAAACTATAGAGCGTAAATAGAAATGAAACAAAACGTGAAGAATAAAAATAAATATATAATGATAATAATGAAAATTAGATAAATTTAAAAACGATAGCGGTAATAATAGGGTTAAGAATAAACAACAAATTACAATAACATTTCAGATAATATAAGGTTTGTAGATAGGTACCTATTTATTGGTATCACTGTATTGCCCCGAATACGAATTAAACGACTTAAATTGGCCAAGTAGACTGCCTACTTTCTACAGCTCTATGGGTTTAGGGCATTCATTTTATTCTTTAGTATAGTATATCGTATCTAATATAGCATGCCGTATTTGAAGTCGTAGAAATAAATACCATTGTGTTCCTTTGTTGGGGCTTTTTTTATTTAATCTAATTTAATTTATATATATTTTAGGGAAATAAATAAATAAAATAATCGAATCCTATTCAATATAATCTAATAATAAAAAAGTAATAAAAAAAGAAAAAAAAAAAAAAAAAAAGAAAAAAGGAATAAAGTAATACCCCTATCCCAATAAGGCTAATATATATAAGACCAGCTTATCAATAAAACTATTATATTTATTAATATTATTATATTGCCCCAAATACAAATTAAACAATTTAAATTGGCTAAACAGATTGCTTATTTTTTATAGCTTTATAGGTTTAGGGTATTTATTCTATTCCTTAGTACAATATGTTGTATCTAATACAGCATGCCATATTTAAAACTATAGAGATAGATGCCAGATATAATCTATGGCTAATTAAGGTATACCTATAATATAAAGGCTAGTAGGATAATGAATCGATTTGTATAATATAATTTAATATTAATATTTTCTTTAATATCTTGATTATTCTAATTTCACAATATAAATAATATAATATAATAATATAAATAGTATAATATAAACAATATAATATAAACGATATAATATAAACAATATAATATAAATGATATAATATGAATAATATAATATAAATGATATAATATAAATAATATAATATAAACAATATAATATAAACAATATAATATAAACAATATAATATAAATAATATAATATAAATGATATAATATAATAATATATATAATTTAATTAATATCGATTTTGCCTTATTCCAAATAAGAAAAACGATTTATAAATAATTATATATTCAATATATATTTTTGATATAAAAAAATCTCGATATATTTTTTAAAACATTCCAAATTCTATTTGTTTATCCTTATAATCTTATTATTTTGTATTTTCTTTTATTTTACAAATATTGTTATTTTTTGTTAAAAATTATAGTTTGTAAAATTCTTATAATTTAATACTTTTGTTATCCTTAATTTATATTATATTTTTTATATTACCTTATCTAAAAAAAAAAAAATATTTTTTTTTTTTTTCATTTATTAATTTAAACAACAATAATAATAAAGTTTATAAATTATTAATAAATAAATCACACAATATTATTATTAAATATATTGAAATATTTGTTGTTATTAAATATATATTTATTTTTTTATAATTAATATTAATTTTATTATATTTTAAGTATATTAATATATATTAATCCCTATTTACAAAAGTAATATATTAATACAATAATTTTATTATTATAAAATCCTATATATTTTGTAAATACTTTGCTTTATATATAAACTTTCTTTTTTTAAAAAAGCTTATAAAAACAATCTTAAAAATTATCAAAAAATTATTATTATTAATCTTTTCTATTTATAATATCTTTGAAAATCCATTTTCCAAAACTTTATACTTTTCTAGGCTTAAAATCAATTCTAACAAATTAATCAATAATGGCTTTACCTTTTTTTTCATTATTTTTTTATTTATTTTTTTTATCTTTTCAATTATTTTTTTAATAAATTTGTTTTTAAATATTTATATATTGTAATGTTTATTAATATAATAAAATTGTAAATAAACTTTTTATTAAATCAAAATATTCGATTTTATTTATCCATTATATTTTTTATTTAATCCCATTTTTTTATATATTATATATTTTATAATATTTAATTTTAATACTAGCTATAATTTTAGATTTTAAATTATATAAAAGAATTTGTATGTATTCATTATTAATTAATATATAAATTTCGATTTTATTGTAAATCTGTTTTATAGAAATCTTGTATAATGTGTCAATATTTTTTTAATTGAATTTAATTATTTAGCTAAAGGTTTTGAAAAAGTAAAGGAATTTGTAATAATGGATAATTATTAGTTAATTAAGTATAATCAAAATAAAATAATATGTTTATTAAATTATTAATATTTTTTGTAATCCAATTCAAAATTATTTTAATATTGTATTTTGTTATAGTAAATAGAATTAATTTTAAATATTTATTTATTGAGTTTATTAATAATTATTTGTTTAGTTTATTAAATATTATTATATTATTTGTATAAATAATTATTTTTTTTTTCGATTATATTTTAGTTTATTTTTTAAATACTAAATATATTGTTTTTATTTTATAAATATTAATATTGAAAATTGTTTTCAAATTAATTGAATTTCAATTTAATGAAATTACAAATATATTTGATTTCAATATTAATTTTTGATATAATATTTTTTATTATAATATTTTTAATAATATTTCGAAAATAAATTTTTTTAATACAATTTTTGAGATATTTATAAATATATAAACTAATTTCTTTTTTGATTAAAAAATAATATTTTATTACTTATTTTTATTAATAAATTTTATTATTTAATATTTTTTTGTATCTTTATTAATATTTATTATCTTTAATATTTATTTATTATTCTTGGGAACAATATTATATATATTTAAATTTTACAGCAAAATAATTATTTTAATTGTATTATTAAAATTGTTATAGATCTAAAGGTAATAAAAACAAAAAAAATGTTTGGGTATAGAATTCAGATTTAAAGTCAATGTATTAGTGATTGTTAGTGTTTGATATCGATTAATAGCGAATTTTTGGTGTAATATTTAATTTGTAAAATATTGATATATATGGAATGGGTTTATATAATTAAACAAAGGGGGTTTTAAAAATTTGCAGAGTTTTATGTTAGATAGGGTATTATTGTTTAAACAATAATCAATGATATATTGTTAGTTATTTAAAAAATAATGAGAATTTTATTTAAAAAGTAATAAAAAGTTTTGAAATCATTATTGATCTAGTTGATTCCTTACATTTTTTATCTTAATAAAAATATATTATAATAAAAAACCTACAAATTTTTTTGCTTTATAAAATAACAAAAACCTTTAGGCTAATATTTTTAATATCAATTTTATTATTTTTTTAATTTTATCCTTTGAAATTGTTATTATAAATTTATTTGTATTTAATATATATCCCAAAATTTTTATTTATATTTTATATATATATATATTTTTTTTTTTGTAATATCTTTATAATTTAAATTATTTTATTATAATTATTTACAATTTAATTTAAATTTTATAATCCATTTTTTATAATTAAAAATATTATAATAAAATTATTTAAATAATAATCTAAATATTTTTATTTTAAATAAAATTCTAATATTTAATAAAAAGTTTTTATAAATAAATTAAAAAAAAAAAAAAATTGTTAATTTAAATAATAAATATAGTTTTTTATAATATATTTTTTTTTATTAAAAATCAAAAAATTATTATATAAATAAGCTTAAAAATATTATTTAAAATATATTTTTTAAATTCCTTTTTATAATTATATACCCTTTTTTTATTTTAAAAATATTTTTTTATATATTTTTTATTATCATATATTTTATTAATAAAAGATTTTTTATAATATTGTTATTTATTAATACTTTTTTTAAATATAATAAATCATAAATTTTTTTTAGAATTTTATTTTTTTAAATACAAATCCTATTAACAAATATATAAATAATATTTTCCTTAAAATAATTATTATTTATCTTAATTTTAAATTGAATTGAATTTTTTTATTTATTATTTTTGAATAGTTTTTTAAAAATTTATAATTATTATTAATTAATTATATTTTTTTATTAAAATATTTTATTTAAACTTTATATTTCAAGATTTTTTTTAAAACAAAAATTAAATATAGGAATAAATATTATTGTATTAATAATTTTTATTTTTTAATCTTTAATAATAAATATAAATTTAATAATAAAGTATAAAATCTATTATAAAAAAAAAACTTAATATTTATATTTAATTTTGTAAATATAAATATATATAAATTATTAATATAAAATTGATTAAATAATATATAATATAATTCTCCTATTAACTTTATTCCTTTTATATTTATTTTTTATTAATTGTTATTTGTTTTTTTTTTGCTTTTATCTTTTTATTTATACTCCATTATCTTATATACCCTTTAACAAATAAAATATATATATTTTCTTATATATTTTATATATTTATATATTTTATTATTTTAATTTCTATATATTATCTTTAAATAATTATATAATATTAAATATAATATTTTTAAAATTTGTTTTTCATTATATTATTATATAATTAAATCATTTAATATAAAATAATTAAATTTAATTATAATTTTATAATAAAAAAATATAAATTATTTTAATATTTTTTATTTAATTGTTTTATAAATCTATTTATTATTATACAATTCTTTATAAAAAATTAATATTATTAATAAAATTTTTATTTATTAATAATAAATTTTTTCTAAATATATTATTTTATTATAAAATATTATTATTATTTAATATAATATTAAATAATTTTGTTTTACAAAAATTTGTATTACTAATATATACATTAAAAATTTTTTTAATTAAATTAATAAATTATTTTTATAATCCTTTAATTTTCCCTTTACTTTTTTTTATATAATACCATTTACAAATAATAATATATTTATATTTCGTTTATTATTATCAAAATTTATCAAAAAAATTAATTTATAAAAATTCTTAGACTTAAATTTTTTTAAATAAATAATTATTATTTATTTACAAAAAATATTTATAAATTAAAATAAAAATATTTTAATATTATTTAATAATTTATTTTTATTATTATTAAAATTATTATTTTAAATTTCTTTATAATATTTTATAAACCTAATATTATTATTGCTTTTATTATATTAATCTTAATCCAAACTTTTCAATTTGATTTAATAAAAATTTTTTTTTATTATCTCCACTATTTCAATAAGTTTACCTTCATCTTTAATTAATATTTTATTACTTTTATTTAAATTTTAAATAATTCAATTTGTATTATAATAACTTTTTTTAAAAGTAATATAATTTCTGGATTTATAAATAATTTTTTTTTTGTTATTATTTTTAAAATAATATTACAAATATAATTATTGTTAGGTGCACGATCCCACACAATAGCTGTAAGCTTTACCACTGCGCCATGCACCCAAATTGCTACCCAAAAGGTATATAGTATCAGGATGCTTCTGATTCGCTTACTACTATATATATACCAACGTTACGCAACTCTTCTTAGTTCGTAACAATTATCAAATTAATTTGAATAATAAATAATTAATATTTTATGTTTAGAATATTTAATATATTTATAATAAAACTATAATAGTATTAACAAAATAATAAAAATATTATTACTAAGTATTTAAAATAATCAAATTTTATTTAATGTAATTTGATAATGGAAAAGCAATAAAAGAATAAAAAAAACGAAAAAAAAAAGAAAAAAGGGATGGAGTGATATCTCTATCCCAATAAGGCTAATGTATGCAAGGCCAGTTCACCAATAAAACCATTATATTTATTTCGAGAAATTACCGTGACTCCTTTAAACCAAGAAAGATAAAGTTGTATAACATTTTAATGGATTGATCTGTTTTGACTTGCAAAATCATTTAGGTAGCTAAACAAAGCAAATATCTCGGGTTCAAAGTTGATGGCCTAAACAGCTACACATCGTAGCTGGCAGTGAGTAGTTGGCCAGAAGTTACATCAAAATCTTACATCCTTAAATACAAACTATTCATGCAATCTTTTACACTGAACCGAACTGCCGAGTTAGCGGATTCACTTTCCTTCCGCCAAGCCTTTCTCTCTTTTCATTTCAATTCCTTTAGCTTATAAATCCTTCACTGTAGCCTTGAACTAGGTATCCAAACCCCGCATCAGAAGCTTCCAAAAATAAACGAGGTCTTCATAAACCATTTGAAATTCGTCCGTCAACTTTAGAATTATCAAAAGTAACATATCGAATAACCTAAAGGATCCAGATATGTGGCATGGCAATACTGAAATGACGTTTCCGTCCAATCTAAGTTGATATCAATCAGAAAGACTAGTAAAGGAAGGGGAAAAAAAGGTCGATGATAAAACTTACAATTTGTGATAACAAAACCCTAGAATACAAAATCAACAGCAGAAACGGAGAACAATTGAGAAGGACAATACTAGATGAGAACATTTGCGATACCTACGTAAACGACATGCCTAAGGATCAATCCTCGTCTGTTCTCCACTTGAAGCAAAGACTAATGGTTTTATCGCATTTACTTACCTCCCTAACCTGACCATAGCAACTTTATATGCAAACAACGAGAACTCTATTCCTCCTCCTCCTTCTAACAGCTTCTCCACCTCTCTCCCCCGCATCCCCCATCCAATTCTGGAATCATATTCCGAATTATTCACCAACCCCCCCCTCCATCTCTGTCCATCAACAATTACTCCACCACCCCGCATTTGTTCTTCAACACATCACTCCAAGTCTTTATAAATCATCTCATATCACTCTGCGTAGTTCTATCTATCTAACCATATCAATCAAATAAAAGAAAGTATGTGTTTAAAGGTACGTTACATAGATTTGGAGTCGGCGCCATATTGAAAGTTGAATTCTCAATACTGGATATAGGTCTGGAGTGAGAATCCGAACTTTGTCGACGAGATTTGAATTTAAAAAAATACCAGCTAGAACGACAATGATATGTAATTTGATAATCTGATAACAAGAGTTGTTTAGTGATAACAAAAGAAAGTATCAAATGATAACAAAATACCCCGAGAAGAAGATCAAACAACTACAGTCATTCAGTATCTGAGAATCAAAGCTCGAAATTTCTGTATCACTCTTTTCCAACTGTAGAGTTTACCAACATCCAATTTCAAGCTCGATTCCTTTTCTTTCGTTTATGCTTATGCCCTGTAAACTCTACAATCATAGGAAACCTTGGAACTAAATACCTCGATATTGAAACCCCAATTCGATATATTCACCCCTCTTCACCTCTCTCCACTCTCTTTACAACCACGTGAATCTTCTGTGCCATAGCATTAGTCATTGATTCAATGATTCACCACAACCCGAGACAGAACTCACGTGGACCCCCCAATCAACGTTAGCTTCCGTAGAAGAAATCCACCAAAGTCTTTATAAGAAAGTGTAAGAGCACCTGTGGTACTGTAAAATCTTCAGTTGAAATTAAATGATAGAAGTAATGAAGAATATAGTTGTATTGCCAGTGAGGTGGATATCCATGGATGGGCTAGGAGATGTAACTCTTTGATGGGAGATTCGAGTCGAGGTTTAGGTAAGACGATATATCAAGATTGACCGTGAGATTGAAAAGACAGCAAGGAATTATGGAGTGGAAATGTGATAATAGGAATAGGAGAATGGGCAATAATTAAAAGAAATATGATATCAAAACAAAATAACCAAACCAAAAAATCTCAACCCCAAACCCTCGAAAACCCACTCAACTTTAAAACCACCATCCGGAAGGAACTTTCCAGCATTCGCATGTCCGCAATCATTTGTTTAAGGTTCTGGAGCTGAGGTAGATAGATGATGGGTTTTACTTCTACACACGTTCATACATTTATATATTTCTCACTTTAGATTAACAATTTAATCTAGGATTCAGCCATCCATCTATTCATCTACCTGGGCCTTTTCAACATTTTCCGCACTCATATCATCTCATTTACTATTCAGTTCATTTTTCCCTATTTCTTCATATCCATACCCATACCTATGTCGATCCTCATATCTGCAAGACTAAATATGGAGTGAATATCCCCCCTTTTCGTTCTTCAAAGTAGTGGTTATAAACCGCACCAAGAAGTCTTTTGACACACACACTTACACATGGATAAGCCCGTTACCACCCAGTAATGCTTTGAATCAAGGAGAAAGGCATAGCGCGCTTTTAGTCACCTTTAAGGTGTTTGGGATTTTCGATGCCGGATATGTTGGGAGGAAAGGAAGGGAAAGGAAAGGAAAGGAAAAAATGTGGGAATAGATGGAAAGGGTTAAGAATTGTCGGATGAGATTTTATTGCATTCGATTAGATTGGATTATTACACAACAAGAACAAGTCACAATCACAATGACAGCAATAATAAGAAAGAAGTACCTACCTTGAGAGATAGCAGACATGCCAATGAAACACATAACAATAAATGCAAAACACAGAAAATGCAACCTGCAACCTGAAATAACAGATACAACTATGCATCATTAGGTACCTACCTACCTACCTACCTACCTACCTACCTACTAATAGAAACACAACATCCAACTCGAGATGACGAACCGTTTCCAAATGGTTTTGGAATGTGATCTGCTCTTGCTTATCCAAATATATATACACCTCGATTCTGCTTTCTCGCTTATTCACCCCGCTCCCGCCCTCTCATCGCAACATATCACATCACATCACGTCACCATCTTCCATCCATACCCCGTACCTGTATACCCGGACATAACTAAAAGTATATACATATATCTACCTAGATAGGTAGATAATGCAGCAAACAAAGTAAACACCCCCCCCCTCTCCCCTCTCCCCTCCTCCCCCAAATCCCCAATCTCTCCGAGTCACGAAACCTTTATAAACCAGCCCAGGCGCAGCAAGGAAAGAAGACATATGTGTATAGAACATCGGTGTTCGAGGACAAGGAGGGAAGAAATTCAAGATGTGATATTATCTTCCTTCTTTTTATGTTGGGGAATCTTGATGGATGGATGAGGTGGATGGAGGGAGGGAGGAAGGGAGGGAGGAGATTGTTTTAATTAATTAGGTGATTGAGATGATAGAAGGGGAGATAAGATGAGCCGACACGATACAAGATACCTATATAAAAACCACCTACCCAGCAACCACGAAAAAAAAAAATCCGGGAATAAGAAGATGATAATCGACAACAATAGCCGAAGATCCAAGAAGCCACCTACAAAAAAAGAAATAATCATTACAACCTTGGAAATCAAGCATCACCTACCTACCTAGTCATAGGTTAATAACAACTCGGGCTAGAAAACACCTCGAACTAGAAAACACCTCGAACACCCCATGTGATTTGTGCCTTCCCAATACGATACCATACCATACTATACAAAGGATCTTCGAGAACCTGGGGATATGGATGATTATATAGGTACCTACTGCAAGAAAGATTAATTTGTTTTGTGTCTGACTTTTGTTTGCCGAGGTGAGGAGGGGAGAGGAGAAAAGGAGGTACTGCGGTTGATATTTCGGTATTCTAGTGGATTGTATTATATTGTATCGCATAACCTTCTAATGGCCCTCAACTATACTTAGTACAGATATATATACATACATCACTTTCCATTCCATTCCATTGCTTCCCTTCCCCCTTCATTCATCTCACACCAGATATACATGCTGAGAACCGCGTAGTGTAGTTTGAATATCTCTAATAGGTACCTACCTACCTACCTACCTACTTACCATTATTCAATCTCAATCTCGCCCCTCCCTTTATCCTTTTTCTTTTCTCCTCTCCTTAAATCATCCATTATCTATCATCCATCATTCATTATCCATCATTCATCATTCATCATCCATCATCCATTATTCATTATTTATTATTTATTATTCATTATTTATTATTTATTATTTATTATTTATTATTCATTATTTATTATTTATTATTTATTATTTATTATTTATTATTTATTATTCATTATTTATTATTTATTATTTATTATTTATTATTTATTATTTATTATTCATTATTTATTATTTATTATTTATTATTTATTATTTATTATTTATTATTTATTATTTATTATTTATTATTTATTATTTATTATTTATTATTTATTATTTATTATTTATTATTTATTATTTATTATTTATTATTTATTATTTATTATTTATTATTTATTATTTATTATTTATTATTTATTATTTATTATTTATTATTTATTATTTATTATTTATTATTTATTATTTATTATTTATTATTTATTATTTATTATTTATTATTTATTATTTATTATTTATTATTTATTATTTATTATTTATTATTTATTATTTATTATTTATTATTTATCATTTATCATTTATCATTTATCATTTATCATTTATCATTTATCATTTATTATTTATATTGGGGAATCAGGTCATATAGTTTCCGGTCACGTGATCAGGGATTATATAATAAGCTATACCGTATAGGGTATAAGGGAATAATATATAAAGGTAATTAAACTATTATCAAATATATATTTTTTAATTAAATTAATTTATTATATTTTATTTTAATATTTTTTTTTATTATATTATTAATTATTTTAGAATATACAATTAATAAATTATAAAATTTGATATTAAATAAAAATATATTATTTTTTGATTCGCTATAATAATAAAATTGTAATATAATAAAAAGATTATATATAATTATTAAATTTGTAATAAAAAAATTATATATCTACAATTATAAAATTAAAGGTTGCGATACAATAAAAAGATTATATTGTAATAATTAAAATATGTTTTTTGATATTGAAATTAAAAATATAATAAAAAATGAATTAAATTAATTTTGTTTATAAAAAAATAAATTTTTATTTATTATATATATTTATATTTTAAAAATTATTTTATAAAAAAAAATATTTTTTATTTATAAATGTTTGTATTTTTAAATTTTGCAAATTTTTATAAAGTTTTAAATTTTATTTTTATATTTTTTTTTTGAATACAAATTTAATTTTTAATATAATTTATATTTTTTTTTTTTTATATTAATAAATTTTATTTTGATTTATATAATTATATATTTATTATAAACAATAATAAAAATAATAATAATTTTTTATTAAAACAATTTTTTATTTTTAATTAAAATAATTATATTGTTTAGTTTTGATGAGTTAAAATTTGATTTTGTAAAAATGAATTTTTTATAATTATTAAAAAGATTTAAAAATAATATTATTAGATTTTATATATAACGAAAATTTTTATAAAACTTTTTAAATAAATTATAATTATTAATAATATTTTTGTAATAAATAATAATATTATATTAATTAAAATAAAAGGTATTATATTAAATAAATTTTATAATTTTAAAAAAATTGATTTTTATAATAAATTTAAAATTAAAATTAAAAACTTTTTTTTTATTTATATTAGTAAAAATAATAAAAATATTATTAAAAAATATAATATTTTTAATAAAACTTAAAAATATTTGTAATAAAAATATATTTGATTTAATAAATTTATAAAATCAATATTAATTTGTAATATTGTTATTTTTGATTTTATTAATTATAAATTTTAATATACAAATAATGTAAAAATTAAAATTGTTTAAAATAAATTTAAAAATTATTATTATAAATTATTTATTGTTGTATTTAAATTTAAGGATATATAAAATAATATATTATTGTATTAAATTTTTGTTAATATATTTTTAATAAAATATAATATTATGATTTAGGTTTTTTGAATTTAAATTATTATTTTTATTGTTAAAAAGATTTAGATTTTTTGTAAGATTGATTATGATTAAAAGAAAGAATAGGTTTATGTTATATATAATTAAGATTATAAAAATTGAAATATAATTTAATTGTAATATAATTATGTATATTTTAAATTTTATTTTAATATTAAATTATTATTTATAAAATGTTTTTGTTGTAGTAATTTTATTTATTTTGTTTGTAATTATTTTTTTTGAGATAAAGTTATAATATATAAAAGAAAATTTTGATATAATAAAAAAAAATATTATTTAATTGAAAATATAGAAATTTTAGGATTTTTAAAAATTTTAAAGGTTTAAAAAATTTGAAATATTTAAAGAATTGAAAATGTAAAGATTATATTAATATGGTTTATTATAATAATTTGAATTTTTTTTTTAGTTTTAATAATAATTTTAAATTTAACGTTAAATCAAAATTTGTTTTGTTTATAAAAAAAATTATTAATAAAATATTATTATTTATTTAAATTATAAATATAATTGTATTTTTAAATATAATTAATAATTGTAATTTGTTTAAAAGAAAATTGATATATATTAAATATATATTTATATAAATTAAAAAAAAAATATTATTTATTAAATATATTAGAATTGTTAAGATAATTTACCAAAATAGTTTTAATAATTTATTTTCAAATATTTTGTATATATTTAATTTTAAAATTAATTTATTATTGGAATAAAAAGTTTGTTATAATAATAAATTAATTAAATTATTTAATTTTATAAATATAAATTTTAAAAAAAAAAATAAAACAATTATTTATATAAAATAAAAGAATAAATTTTATATTATAAAATATATTATTAAAAATTTTAAAAAATATACATTTATCTTAATAATATTTATTAATTATTAATTAAAATAAAAGGATATTATTAAAATATTGATTAGTCTTTTTTATTATAATTTAAATATTGTAAATCCGAATAATTTAGGGATTAATAATATAATAATTAAAAGCTAGTGTTAATTTTATTATTTTATATATTAACGTTTAAGTTATTTTAAACTTAAAATTATTAAAAATCTTTACAAAATAATTATTTTGAAACAAAAAATTAAAATTTTGAATAATAGAAAATTATACAAAATTTATAATATTATTAAGATAAAAAATAAAATTAATAAAATATTAGCAAAATATATAAATAAAATATTTATATTAATTTTTTTTGATATTGTAAATTTATTTTTGATATTTTTTTAAGAAAATAAATATTTTTTGGAAATAGTAAATAATTGATTAAAACAAATATTTTTATATTCAATATTAATTAAAAATGTAACAATCAAAAAATTATAATAATTCAAAAAAAATAAAAAGTTATAAATCAAAAAAAAGTTAAAAATTTATAAATCTAATAATATTTTTAAATTTAAAAAAATAATAAAGGATTGGAAAAAAAAAATTAATATTTAGCTATAATATACCACAATAATAATATTATATTAAAATAGATTAATTAAATAAAATATTTAAATATCTAAAAAAAAAATACACATAAACATAATAAATATTAATATATTAATAAAATTTTAAAATAAAGTTTTAAAGATAATAATTTATATTTGTAATAAAGTTATAAAAAATTTAAGATTAAAAAACTTTATTATATCATCAAAAAAAGTTTATATAAAGAAAAAATCTAATATTAATTATATTTATATCTAGGGAAACAAATATTATACTTACATAAATTCGAAAATATTATTAATTTATAATTGATATAATAAATTAATAAACAAAAAAAAAATTAATATTTTTATAAATTATATATTAATAAATATTTAATTAAAAATATACATTCCAAATTTAAATTATATCTAATACTTTAATATTCTTAATATAAATAAAACAATTAAAAAGAAAACAATTAATTTACAAATTTAAAAATTATTAATTAAATTACAAAAAATATTAAATATTATTTTTAATAAAAAATTATATAAACAATTTAAAAAAAAAACCATCAAAAATTATTTACAAAATATAAAATCATTTATAATATTATAATCTTTTAATCCCAAAATTTATAAACAAATATTATTTATATTATTATCAAAATTTGTAATTGAAATTTTTATTTAAACGATAAGAATTGAAATGAAGATTTCTATTTTCGATAAAAATCGAAAAAGAAATATTATATAAATAAATAATAACAAAATTTTTAAATTAAAAACTTTGAAATTGAATAAAAAAGTAAATATTAAAATGAAAATTTTAATAAATAATACACTAACTATTTTCATTTTTAAAAATAATAATAAAAGTTTAATATCTTGATATTTTATAAAATTTCAAAAACAAAAACAAAATATTATTAATTATAATAATAAAAATAAAAAGTTAATTAAAATTTATTAATTGATAATTATTAAAATCGAAATAAAAAATAAAAAAAAAAAGAATATTAAAATTGTATATTTTATAATTATTATTTTTTTTATATTCGATTTAATAATTAAAATCTTTATTATATTAATCTTTATTACAATTTTAGAAATTAATTAATTTAATAATAAAAAAATATAATTTGTATATTTTATACAAAAAATACTTAATATTTTTATTTCACAAATATATAAAACAATAATAAAAAACTTAAAAAATAAAAAAAACTAAAAAATTATTATTAAAAAAAAAATTAATTTATTAATTATTAATAAAATTTGAAAAAAGTTTATTTAATTAAAAAAAACAAATTTAATTTTAATCAAATAAATATTTAATATTAAAATTAAATCGAATAAATCTTTTAAACGTTTTAAAACAAAATTTGTTATTTAAAATTTTAATCAAATCTTTAACAAAAATTTTACGAAAATTTTTGTACCAATTATTTAGCTTAACATTTTTCAATTATTTTTAATAATTATTACAAAAAAAAATTTTTATTATTATTAATTCAATATTAAAAATATTTTTATTAAAACATTTTTTTATAAACAAATTTTTTTATAACCATTTAAAAAAGTTTTTATACAAAAAAAATATATTTTACAATTATTACAAAATTTTTATAAATTTAAACAAACTAATCGAAATTAAATATTATTATTAAAAAAAAAAATATTATTTTAAAAATTTAAATAAAATTTAATTGATTTGTATTTATATATTAATATTAAAAAAAAATTATATTTTTTAATATTTATTAATAATATTATATATATATCTAAAAATCTTAATAATATTAATTAATTTTTTAATTAATTTTTTATATATTTTAAAACAAAAAATTTTAATAAAATTTATTTTTTTCTAAATATTTGAATTATTTGTAATTAATTAAATTGTTTGATTACCCTTAACTAAAAATAATTTTTCGATATAACATTTAAAAAATTTGAAATTGAAAATAAAATAAAAAAAGCAAAAAAAATCCCTATTATAAACTACATTTACTTTTGATTTTTAATAAAAAATAATAAGAAAATTAATATTAAAAAATATTAATAAATTATTAATACTTTTATACATTTAATTATTTATATTTGATTAAATATTAATTATATTATAAATATATTTGTATAATATATAAACAAACCTAGCAAATATTATAATTTAATATTTAAAAACTTAATAAAATATTTTTGTTTAACAATTAAATAACATTTATACTTTGAATTATAAAATATTTATTAAAAAATGATGATAATTTATATAAATATAAATTAAATAAATAATAAAATTAATAAAAAAAATATTTTTAAAAAAATTATAATATTTTATAAAAAACTAATATTATAAATATTAAAAAAATAATACTCTATATCAATTTTGATAATAAAATCAAAATATATTATAATAATAATATTTGCAAAACAAAATTAATAAATAATCTAAATATTTAGAAATTTGAAAATACCTAAATATATTAAAAATAATAAAATACCACAATTATTTGGAAATAATATTAAAACAATTATATTAACCAAGAATTTTTATTTTCATAAAAAATTAAAATATATTAATATTTGTTATTATTATATCCACAATTTAATTAAGTAAAAAAAATTAAAAATAATTTATATACCAATAAAAGATATAATAATGAATAATTTAACTAAATTATTAAAAAAAGTTGTTTTTGAAAAATTTAAAAATCAATTAAAAATTATTAAAAAAAAAAAATAAAAAAATTAAAATATATCCTATAAAAAAATATTGAAAAATCAGATTACATAATTTCTGGTTACATAATCAAGAATTACATAATAAACTATACTATATAAAATATAGGGAAATAATATATAAAAACAACTAAACTACCACCAAATATATACTCCTTAATTAAATCAATTTATTATATTTTACCCTAATACTCCTTCCTACCGTATTACTGGTCATCCTAGGATATATGATTAATAATTTATCATTTATCATTTATCATTTATCATTTATCATTTATCATTTATCATTTATCATTTATCATTTATCATTTATCATTTATCATTTATTATCCATCATTCATTATCCATTATCCATTATTTATCATTCATTATTCATTATCCATCATCCATCATCCATCATCTATCATTTATCATTTAACATTCATTATTTAACAACATTATATCATATCACATTACATTACATCCCTATAATCAAAAATAAATCCATATATTCATAAATCCAAGAATCTATAAACACTTAAATTATATTATATTCTACAATTTAAAGGGAGAAAGAAAAAGAATTCAGGTTTTGAAATCTTGTATGTAGAAGAATATAATATCATATAATAGCTAGGTATTAGTAGGTAGAGGTATAGTATAATATATGTATGCATGCTAGGTTGATTAGTTGGTTGATTTAATGTCGAGCTCTGAGTTTGAATTGTATCTTCTTCTTCATCAAGTAATCAAGAAGGAGTGAGTAATCAAGAAGGAGTGAGCGAGTGAATAAGTGAGTGAGTTACAAAAACGGGAGAGGATGATAGAATGAAGGGGGCATGATTTATATATCCAACCAATCCCAATCCCCGCCCCTCCCCCAATATCCCCCCAATATCCCCCCAAAATCCCAATCCCAACCCCCAAAAAAGTTATTCCCAAAAACACAACAGCGAAAAGTATCCACACCAATCTAATTCAGCACTGCTTCAGAAAAATCAGACGGAATCTCCCAACCCCAA
>JANPYM010000004.1:1744650-1794481 GCA_025890175.1 Ciborinia camelliae
CGAGATTCATATACCAGCCTGCCGATCTGTTATGTGATTGTTGAAGAGAGTTTTGGATTTCTCCACGGAATGGAATGATTGATGGGTTGGGTTGGGTGGGGTGGGGTTGTTTATATAGGTAGATGGGTATGTAGGTATGTAGGTATGTACGTAGGTATGTATGAGAGAGGAGGGAAGAGGGGGAGAGAGAGAGAGAGAGATAGGAGGGAAGAGGGAAGAGGGGGAGGGGAAAGTGAAGAAGGTGTTTATTGATATTGGGAATGGGGGGGGGGGGGATTGCGAGAGGTATGGAAGAAATGCAATGGAGCATGAATGGGATGAACGGGATGAATAGAACGAATGCAGAACTATCTGCGAGTGATTTAGGTAACTCTATGTAGAACAAGTCCCCATAGATGTACAGTATTCATGATACCAAAAATACACAAATGAGAATTGGAATTCTAAAGCTCATTCATCATTGATCCATCAATTATCAATGAATTCCCTACCCAACCAACCAAAAAGCCCCCCGAACTCCCAATACCCATCCCATCTCCCCCCTCAAACCTCGCTCATCCCCACCGGAACCCCCATCCTCAACCTCCTCCCCCAAAACCTCATCAACGGCAAAACCTCTTCCCGCGCCCTCATCATGCCATCGCCCTCTCTCTCCCACTTCACATATTCGACGTCGTGAAAAACATTCCTGATGCTCTGCAACGCCGTTCTCGTGATTTGGGAATGTCGATTACCGCCCGCGACCAGGATGGGGGTTTTGATTTTCCCATTCGCATTCGCATTCGAATTCCCCCCCAAACTCGACAACGACGACGCGAGACTAAAAGAAGCAGGCAAAGCCCCCCCAATCGACACCGCGCCGCCCAATTCCCCATACTTCGCGACCGAAGCCAGCGTACACAAAGCCAGCATGCCGCCCTGACCAAACCCGAAGAGAAAGATATTGCGCGGGGGATAATGACAAGTTGCGATTAACGTGTCGATGAGAGAGGAGACGAGGGTGATGGAGGGAGAGAGATCGGCATCGGGATCGAGGTCGCCGGTCGAAGAGTTGAATTCGAGATCGCGCGACCAGTGGAAGGAGGGGGCTTCGGATCCTATTATGAGGGCCGGGATGGGGGTGGGTGCTTGTGGGATTAGGGAGGCGGTTTGCGGGAGGGAGAGGTTTTGCGCTGGAGGAGGGGGGTTAGTTTGCTTGTGGTCTTGTTTTCAGATGAATCTGATATATATATATATATATATTGAACCGCATTCCCAGATAAACCGATCCCAATAATAAGAGAGAACATCATCTCCCGAAATAAATGTAACTAAAGCAAGCAAAAGGCAACAAAACTCACCAAGTTGTGTGAACCCGCCCTTCGTATCCCCCAACCCATGAAGCAAAATCAAAATATTAGTATTCCTCCCATCATTCGGCGGCAAAACATCACAGAGAAGATTCTTGGGGAGATCATCTGGTGTTGGCAAACGTGGCGTTGACATATTTCTTGACTTGTCTTTTTTTCTAATGCATGCTGTATCTCCAAGTCCTGTCAGCCTTTCTCACAAGGCTGATTATTTTTTTGTTTTTTTATGCGTATCACTAGGATGAGATGAGATGAGATGTTGCATAAATACCCCACTCTTATGCAAATGATATGATGAGATATGAAGTGATAAAAGTGATAAAAGCTCAGCCACACGAAAAACAAGCAACGGCCACGATGCCAAGCAAAACGCCAATGAAGCTTGTTCAGCTGAACCCTTGGACTTTATCAATGAACCCTTGATAAATCCGAACTATGCATAACCCTGGAAATTGAAGAACAAGAAAATAAGGGTGGGAATTGCCGAAGTAGCGGAGAGGTGCTGGAGCTGGAGCTTTCAACTTTCCCGGAAGCTTGAAGCTTACCTAGGTAGTCGGGTACCTTAGGAGGGAACCTTATGCTTGATATCAAGTATAGTATGCCCAGGGATTTGGGTTTGCCTTTCCGAGGTCCTTTCTTTTCTTTTCCTTTCCTTTCCTTTCCTTCCCTTCCTTTTCTACTATAGAATTGGGAGATTTCGCTTTAAGGTTATTTATTTATTATGCAGTACCGCGAAGAGCGAGGGTCATCGGACTTGGTTATTACTCTCGACTACAGCTATTGCTCATATACACTGCCTCGACTACATATTATACCTCCACGAAGTATACTTATTACCGAATTGAATTAGCAAGGAAGGAAGAGGAAGTACTAGGTAGCTATAACGATATCTATGGGATTCTGGAATCTGTATGAGAGATACCGGACCTAGGTCCTAGGGATATCGCTGTAACATTGTCAGGGTCCAGCTATACAAGGATTCAGATGTGATGTATGATGTGATGTACTGAACCCCTCCCTCATCCACCCATCCAGATTCCACCCATCTGATGCAATGCATAGAGGGGTGAAGCAGGCAGGAGTGAGGCAATGCAAAACCCCTTGATGGTCCATCAATTCAATTCAATACGATAATGGGAATGGGAATAGAAACGATGGGAAACGAAAGAAAATAAAAATACCTACCTACCTACATTAAAGCCACGGTGGTCTAGGTTAGACTCTTTACCCATTCGAATTAATACCTCCCTACCTTAGGAACTGTAGTTGAAACCCGACACTATTTGTGAAGAATCTGGATTCCGGTCATGGTATTTTACAAGTGGACCTCATGACTTCCGTGTCATAGACTGATTGATTAATCGACCCTAAAGATCTAATTCCCAACCTGAAGGTTGAGATACTTCTTACCTAGGTAGATAGGTATATATTTTGAATTCAGTTATTGTCTAGGTACCTATAGAGCTGGTACATTTACGGGAGAGATCTACCGGTAGGTACGTACGTACGTACTACGTATACGGTACTCAGGTACTGATGACGATTTGATGGCTGGGATATCCCAAGGTTCCATTGTTTTGGCATCAGTTGATGGAAAAGTACCTAAGGTAAGGTCGGGTCGGGATTCGGGAACTACCGATGATGCTTGAGGGAGGGGTTCGCCTGAATATCGTATATATATACTATTACCTAGTACCTACTCTCCCCTCCGTACAGTATTTTTACCGCGCAATTTGTACGGAGTATGGCGTGGCGTATGTACCTACTAGGGAGGTAATAATGGATACGATATTTTGATGTTGAAACAGTTTCAGGACAACGGGATGAGAAATCATGTATCTAGGAGGTAGGGGATCGATTTGATTCTGTGAATTTTGATGATGATGATGGTGAATTGGTGATTGATGAAAAGAGGGTCTGTTGATCTGAGACCTTCGATACAATTTCATGCTTGTGTAGGGACCTTGCCCCTCAATAGAATAGCTGTGTTGTACATTGCTTGTACAACGCAATGGGGAGCTGTATGCTATGTATGATGGATGGATGTATCGTTGTTATTTCTATTCTAGATTTCGAGATATTGAGGAGGTGGTATTCTAGATCTGTTGATAGCTAAGGTAGCTAGGTAGGTATGAGGATAGCAGAGAGTTTATTATTAGTCCTGAGTGAAAGGCTAGCCTTCATCCCACAAACACCTTTCTCCAAAGCCTCATGACCTCATTTGAGAAGGTAATTGGTTGAGTAGCAAGTTAAATCAGCTTACCCAGGTGTTGTTTGAAGATTCCATAACATTCTCTCTAAGCCACGCAAGCTGTGCAACACTTGTCTATGAGTAACTTTAGTGTCATGCAAGGTGGGGTTTGATATGTGATACCATGGATTTTGTGTTGCCATCCATATATTTTCATTTTCACCCATGTATAAGCGGGGCAGGATATTCCATTGAATGGTGTCGAATGAACGGTGAATCATCTACTCCTACTCTATTGAGTTTAATCCATCGTGAAATGTGTGGCTTTGAATGTGAATGGAGATCTGTCATTGGCCAATTTGCTGACCGGGGAGATAATTTCCACTTCATATCCGAAGTTGTAGATGTGGGCGATGCCCAGGTGGTGAATGTATGAAATCTGGTGATTCTTGAGGCACAGCAAAAAGAGTGGATGGTGGGTGATAGGTGGTAGCTTTATTTAAACCCCTCGTATCTCCCCTCCTCAACGCTTTCCTTCTCATCAACAACTACAATTCTACATCTTCAATCAACTTCAATCAACTACAATACCCTTTTCAAACCTTTCAACTTTCACCAAATAAATCTATCAAAATGGTTTTCGGCTGGGGTACGTTCCTTTCATTACCTTTCCCCTCCTCTCTATCTTGCTTGAGAGTCATACCCCACCTTGATACTATAGCCAAGAAAGATGAAGCTTATACTAACATATCTCTCACTATAGGAGAATCTCAAGAACATTACGATCAATACCAAAGCCAAGACACTGCCAGTCTCGGCCATGAAGTTCTCGCAGGTGGTGCTGGTTTCACTGCCATGAAGTTGTTCGAGGACCATCAACGCAAGCAAGGTATGTTCGAGCGTCACTTCTTAGCACCCCTCATCTACATACCGACCAGTACTGATACCAATCATCTACAGGAAAGCCAGTCTCCCACGCTTTCGCCAAGGAGCTCATCGCCGGTTTTGCCTCTGCTGAAATCGACAAGTTGGCCGAGACCAAGGGTGAGGACTGGGTCCGTGAGCACCGCATGAAGGAGAAGGCTGAAGAGCAAGCCGTTCATCTCTATGACCAACACTACGGTCAAGATGATCAATATGACCCGTACGTTTTCCCTCCACCTGCCTTGCCTTTCCTATCCACATTACTTCCCTTGCTAACATATCTTTTCCTTTTCTAGAAGCCAACGTGGTCCTCCAGAGCACTTCAACAACTACGAGAACGACTACTAAATTTGACGACTTGAATCAGCATGGGATCGATCGACGTGACATCAGAATTGATAGTATGATGGATTGATTGGTTCTTTTTGCTCTTTGGTTGGGGAATTTTCTATGATGATGATGAACTTTTTTAGCTTTTTGCTTTTTATGATGGATGATACCGCCTGGGAAAAACCCGGGTCCTTCCGCAGAATTGAGTCTCAATCGAAATAAAGGATTTTGACCAATGTTGTTTGCTTTCTTGATTTGGCCTGAGTGATTTGTGATTGATGTGAAGATATATCTTGAACCGTTGCCATCAGGTAAAGGTAGCTTTATAATCTGATGTTTATATATCTAGGTATAATGAAGTTGCAATTGAAGATGTTGATGTTTGATATTATTAATGATTGTCTGAAACATATATTGCCAAGAATGCAATGGTACCTTCCAAGACGGGACCGGGAGATAACCAACCTAGAGATAAGATCTGAACCCTCCGATTACGGTGAAGGGGAAGGGGGTAAAGACCCAAAAAAAAGAGTGAAGCTATCGCCAAGACTATCGGTGTACCTAAGGTACCCCTAGCTAGGTAACATTGAACAGGTCAATATTGAGGAGGCTGTGATACTGTACGGTATTCTTCCAATTTTAATTCAATCGATCATCACAACATAACACAACATAACCAACCTCCCGATACATCACATCCCATCTTTGACTCAACCCAACTCAACTCTCAATTCATCTCAGCAATCAATTACTCCTGAGGAACTTTCAATTCCTCAATTATCATCCATCAATCCATCACTTCACGCCATCCCATCACATCGCGTCATTATCAATCTGGTATCGTCATCTTCGTCGATATATCACTACGCTACCTAGTACTTAGGTAACCTTAACTTTACTCTTACTCTTACTCTACAAATCCCGTACCGACACATACCGTGTCCGCCAATCCGTAAATCACAATGGCCAAAAACAAGCCCTCAACCTCTTCCCTTCAAACCACCCCAATTGCTCCTCCTTCAATTCCCACAACGATGCCTCAAGAACTACCCATTCGCACAATTCGTACAACTCCAGTTGTCAGACGCACTGGCATATCTCTCAATGTGCCTCAAGAACTACCAATTCGCAGTCTCGGAGCTGAGGCTGGGCCGGGAATATCTAAATCAGGCACGCCCAACGTGAAGGTGCTATACCAAGAGCCACTTGCACGACCTGGAGAGTCATTCCCAGAGTCATTCGCACCGTTCTCTTACATTGATGAAAAAGGACATCTCCAGCGCCTCGGGGACGATACGATGGGAAGAGAAACTGAGCCATCTAAGGTCTATGAAGGTCCATCTTTTGTGGAATATATTAATCAGGCAGATAGTTGGGAAGAAAGGCAAAATAGAATACGAGATGTGAAAATATCAGAAGCGAGCATGCAAGCAGTGAGAAAGAGATGGGAAGAACAGGACAGGAAAAATGAGTTGATTGAAAAGGCTAGACAAGCAAGAAGATCACGTTCTTCACTTTCTTCATCTATTGAAAACGAGCAAAGATTGGAGGAAACGTGGGCTCAAACTTTTCCAAATTCCACTCCCGCAGTTGAATTCAGTAAACAATCATCCGCTGAGGGAACCCTAACTACATTATATGAGATGATGTCAAAGAGGCTCCTTCAACATTCATCGGTTGAGACTGAAAATACTCATGCAAATTGCGAAGAAACTTTGTTTCAGAGATACCATGAAAGTATGCAGAACCATGGGAAATCACTCATTGGAAACGGGATGAGAAATGTTGCAAGAGATCAGATGAGACAGATGCGACTCAAGAATCAGTTGAGACTCCATGAACCGGAGGAATATGCAGAACCCTTTATCAATTTCATGACGGAAAACCCAACAATTTGGCATGCGATTCAATATTGGGAGAATAAGTTAGAGAAGGCTGGATTTGTCAAGGTTAGTTCATCTCCTATTCATCTCCATTCTTGACAACTAAATTTAATTCAACATGGAAATCAAAATTGCTAATGATGAATCTATAGCTCTCACCTCGTGAATCATGGAACGACAAGCTCAAACCCAATGGCAAATATTACTTAAATCGTAATGGTACATCCCTCATTGCATTCGTCGTCGGCGGCGCCTATACATCTGGAAATGGAATAGCAATGGTCGCCGCACACTCCGATTCGCTCACAGCTCGCCTAAAGCCTGTCAGTGCTAAAAACAATAAAGCTGGATATGTACAACTTGGAGTTGCTCCTTATGCTGGTGCTTTGAATGAAACTTGGTGGGACAGAGATCTTGGTATCGGTGGTAGAGTTTTGGTCAAGGATGAGAAAACTGGATCTATTTCTCAACAGTTGGTGAAATTGGATTGGCCAATTGCACGTATCCCAAGTCTTGCTCCTCATTTCGGTGTTGGAATGTTTGGTCAAAATAATAAGGAAACACAAGTCGTACCAATTATTGGTCTCGATAATTCCGATATTGAATCTTCAGCTTCATCCTCATCCTCATCCAAGGAATTCCAAACATCAAGCATATTGGGTGCAAAGTCCTCATTCGTCTCTACCCAACCACCAAAACTTGTCAACCTTATTGCCAAACAATTGGGTATTGAGAATGAGGAAAACATCATCAACTGGGAACTGGAACTCTTTGATACACAACCTGCTCAACTCGGTGGTCTCGATAAAGAATTTATTTTCTCGGGCCGCATTGATGATAAAGTATGTTCATGGTCCTCCATCGAAGCACTCCTCGCTAGCTCCGTTTCCGATGAATCCAAATCTTCCGGCATCATTTCCATGGTCGCTCTCTTCGATGATGAAGAAATCGGCTCGCTCTTGCGCCAAGGTGCAAATGGTAATTTCCTCCCAGGAACCGTTGAACGTATTGTAGAGTCCTTCAATGATTCCACATATAGTCCAAATATCTTGATGGAAACATATGCCAAATCTTACCTGGTCTCTTTTGACGTCACCCACGCCGCCAATCCCAATTTCCTCGAAAAATACCTCGAAAACCATGCCCCGAGATTGAACGTCGGATTAACCGTCACGACCGATAGCAATGGACACACGACGTCAGATTCCGTCTCCACGGCTATCTTTCAGCGATTGGCGGAGAAGTCCGGACAGCAATTGCAAACGTTCATGATTCGAAATGATAGTCGTTCGGGTGGTACGGTCGGACCTATGTTGAGCTCCAAAATGGGGGTTCGGGCGATCGATGTCGGGATTCCTCAGTTGAGCATGCATAGTGTTCGCGCGACGACGGGGTCCTTGGATCCGGGATTGGGCGTCCAGATGATTAATGCTGTGTTTGGGGGCTGGGAGGCGGTGGATGCAGAGTTTGCTGCTGGGGATGGGTGGTAGGGTGGAGAAATCTGGGGATGGATGGTTGATTGAAGGGATTGGGTTGGAGGTTGGGGGTTGGGGGTTGATGGTTGAGGGATAGCGGGTAGGGGATAGGGGATATTATGCGTGGAGTTCGTTGCTTTGAAGTGGCACTTTACGTTGGGGGATACGAATCGTGGAAGTGGAAGTGGAAGTGGTCGTGGATGTGGATGTGGATCTGCATGGAGATGTATACATCATCTTTGACTATTGGAATTCACATATACACATATATAGTATTTATTAGAGTACTCGGTGCTCGTACTCGTGCTTGTATTTATCTTGTCCGTACTTATCTTGTTTTGTCTTATCTTGTCTTGTCTTGTTTAATGGTAGAAATTTCTTTCTTTCGCTATTATGGTATTTATTGATTTATCTATTATTTGTGGACTGGTTGATTGATTTATTGGTTGACTGGTTGACTGGTTTATTTGTTGACTGGTTGACTGGGTGTTCTCGTTCTAGCGTTTCATCAAAACGTTTTTCATGTTTATTGGGTGGATTTTGAGGTTGGAGGTTTGAGGTTTAAGGATTGAGGTTTGGGGGGTAGGGAGTGGGGGGTGGGGAGTGAGGTTTGAGGTTTGAGGTTTGGGAAGGGAGAAATAGGGAGTAGAAAGTAGGGAGTAGGAAGTAAGGAGTAGAAAGTAGGGAGTAAGGAGTAGGGAGTGAGGAGGGGGGAGGGGGTTTATTTTTGAGTGGTTCGTATTTAATTCGGAAGATTGAAACTTGAAATGTTGGGTGGAATGTTAGGTGGGAGGTTGGGTGGAATGTTAGGTGGGATGTTGGATGGAATCAAAATATTGGAATCAAGATATTGAAATCAGGATATTGAAATATCTTTCATGACCGACAGAGTGGAGACTTTGGGGAGAGTGTGAGGGGGAATAGCTTAGGTGGTTTGGGGTTAGGGTTTTGGTAATTGGTAATTGAGGGAAAGGGAGGTCGAAGGGGAAGATCGAAAAGGAGGGGAAGTGAGAGGAGAAGGGGGAGAGGCAGAAGGGAGGGTGATATAAGTACGATGGAATCATCATCTGTAAAGAAAAATAAGATATCAAGGAGAACGTGGAACGTGAAATCAAATCGACGCAGGGTCGGGGGATGGATGGATGGATGGTTTGCGTGACTTGGGTTTTTGGTGTTTATGTGATGTAAAGGGGATTGAATGGAGATAGATAGATATTTTTGGATTAGATGATTCAGATTGGAATGGAGTGGAGTGCTAAGTGTAAATTACTTTATAAACTTTATAAACTTGATAAACGGGTGGAATAGATAGGTGGGTAGGTAGGTGGGTAGGTGGGTAACGATCGTGGAGTGGTATAGTGTACAATGGAGTGGTATATGGCGTGGATTTGGACTTGGCTTTGGATTTGGATTTGGATGTTGAGGCTAAAAGTTGGAAAGGGGGAGAATGAGAATGAGAAGGAGGAAGAAAGAGAATGTTTTGGAGAGAGGGGGAGGAGGGATAGGAAGGAGAAGGTTTATTAGCTGATAAGTGATAAGTGGTAAGTGATAAGTAATATGATAGTGGAGTGTGAGTGTGAGTGTGGGATGATTGTTAGCGATTATTGGGAGTGATGGTAATGGCAATTGGAAATTGGAAATTATTGAAGAGAGAGTTGGAGGGGGGGTTGAAGAATGCTCGGTTGGGAATAGGAGGGAGAGTGGGGTGGGATGGGATGAGATGGGACGGGATAATATAAAATGGAATGAATCGAGTTGAGATACATGAATATATTCAAACGAGGATATAGGATCTCTTAACAATTCAATTGGATATGGGATAAAGATTTGTGTATATATGCGTGTATAAGTATATGTATATGTATATGCGTTTGTAGGAAAGAGCATGAAATAGCCGAAATAGACGGATCAGGCGATGTAAAATGGGAGTCCTCTGTAGCTGGA
The DNA here is from genome assembly GCA_025890175.1 of Ciborinia camelliae. NCBI lineage: Eukaryota > Fungi > Ascomycota > Leotiomycetes > Helotiales > Sclerotiniaceae > Ciborinia > Ciborinia camelliae. The sequence continues at coordinate 1,754,747 of JANPYM010000004.1, forward strand.
GACGTTTGTATTCGGGATTTCGGAATGGGTTTGTGGGTTTAGATAGAGTCTGGGAGGGGAAGTTTATATAGAAGTTGAATTGTATATTCTGAGTTGAGTTGTGGGTCGTAGTGAATGAGGAGGGGAGTGGAAAGGGGGTGGGATGGAGATGAGGGTTTGAGGTGGCTAGTGAATGATAAGAGTGACTGTGAAATTTCAAGACTGGGGATAACTTTTGGGGAACTTGAAAGAAGATGGCTGATGAGAGTAGAGGTTTATAAAAAGATCGTAGGTTTGGGGGGGACGGGGGGAAATCACGAGTTAGCACAATTACAAGACGGACAATAGTTTGATTTGCCATCGGAAGGATTTGTTGAATGGGTTATTTGTAAGTGGATATATGGGTTGGAAGTTTTAGATTTATTTGTAGGATTAAGAAATCTAGCGAAGGGAAGTAGTTGTTGGGATTTGTGGAGAAGCCTTGTGGATGGGATGAAAGACTTGGGGCCCTTTTTTGTTATATTGTTTTCTTCTCCTTCTGATTTGTGGAATGAATAACATTTTTCTGGTTATGATTACAGTATAAAGATGAGTGATAGCAAAACCCTCGATCCGGGTCCATAATTTATTCCATACCGGGAGTTTTCTACAACACTATGAATGTGTGTCGAGTGTTGATATCTGACTTGTACGCATGATGGAAAATGTTTCCGCAAGGTTCGCCCCTTTCATCCTTGTCTACTAAGGTTAGCACGTTCTATAGAGTATGGGATTTGGGGTGCGGAGTTTATATAGCATTCGATGGATGGGCATTTGTACATGATGAAGGGGATGCTGCATGGTATGGATAGTTTGGTAAGGTGAAGTGAATATGGAGGGGCGGGTGGAAATCGGGAGGGGCTAGATAGGACGGGAACATGGTGGGTAGTGAATTATGAGAGAGAATTAGGGGAGAAGATAGGGTTTTTGGGTGTGGTTTGAAATGGAGAGTTAATATCTTTCATTGATTGGTGAGGGATATTGTGGCATATGGAACGTTATGATTTGAGGCTGGAATATTCAATCATGGAATATCTTGGGGTTGATCATAAGGTGCCATTTTAGCTTTAATTTTAGCTTGGAAAATGGGGGGAAAAGGGGAGAGGAACATAGAAGATGAAAGAAAGGGCTATAAAAGAACTCACGCATTCTAGACTTTGAAAGTATGACAAGCATTAACCTTGAGCAAGAAGCTTGGAAGGAAGTATGTTTGCTGTGGTACTTTTGGTAGCTCCGTGGTGATGAGTCAATGATATTCTTTCAGGGGGAGATCTATCGGTCAATACCAAGTACCTAGCATACACCGTTTTTAAGGCGGCATGAAATAGAAATCTGAGTAGTCATTGTCATTCTTCGGGCTTTTGTTATGTGTATAGAATGTGACTATATCTATCAGATGAGAACCTCCCACTTCTCATTCATGCTTCCCTTTCACTGCTGAAAGAGCTAAATCACTTAACTTCAACAACAACATCAACAGTGAAGTAAATCTGAACGGTAGCATCGATAGATACCAAAAGCAATTCGGCTGAGTTATCATAGGTTTCAGGTCGGTTTTGGAATAGTATGTGTCCATATACTGCTGTCGGAGTGGAACATAAAGGAAAAAGCTTTTGAGCTTTAAAGTGCTCCAACTGATTTTCAAGTGCTGAGTTTAGGTACGGTGAGTTTATATGAGAAGAAATGGATGTAGTGAGTTGTAAGTAGGCGGTGTTAGAACGGCGAATAGTTGAATCAAGGGGCTTGTGGGTAGGAGTTGGAAATATGGCAAGTGATGTTGATTGGATATATCGGTCAAGGTAGGTCGGTCAAGGTGAGTGGGAATATTCAATTATAAAGAGTAGGAGGGAGTGATTCATTCACTCCGGGTATGGATGATCATTGATTGTGTACTTTTAGTTGTAGTGCTGGCTTGGCAAATTTGGTAGACTGCTGGGGGAGGAAAGAGAAGTCTTTTGCAGAATTCTATGAAATCAGACACCACTACTTACTAAACCTCCTCACTTCAACTTGAAGAGAGCATGTCTAGTGGCCTGGCTATGACAAATGGATAGTATACCTGTCGCGATTTGGGCCACGTGACCCGCTAGCGGGTGCATATAAGGATCGCCAGCATGCTTCAACAATACAATTTATATTATACCACTATTGATCAATAGTAACTTCCACCGAGTAACCGAACCAACAATACCTTTTGACTAAATTTACTTGGTGGATCTATTCTTACTCTAACATTCTTGGGAGAAGAAAGAATTATTATTATTGTCAGTTTCTTTATCCTTCGAGTGTCAACTCTTATCCTTACTAGTACCTGTGGTTATCAGAAGAGTGTATGACAGTATCATCTAAATGAGAGAGAAATTTAGTATAATTCTGTGGCAAGACATGAACATATCATATCTCGCAAATCTGTGTAGCTAGAAAACCTAACATGTAATCACAAATTAATCACAAATAATCCATATTCATGATGTCAAGATTTCCATCCAACCATTCCAACAAACAATTTGTGACCGATGGTTTAGATGATTGATAATAAACAGCGGATTATATAGACCACCAAACACATTATCCTAGGGTGAATATTACAAGAACACGGGTTTTGAAATAGAAAGAGTTTATATACAGGAGTTTCCACACCCGAAATTTCAAATTCAAAATGCACACCTGTGCCAATAAGGAGGCTAGTCATCTATGGGAAAGTTCTTGGTACAACAGGTTGATATACTGTTATGCGGCTATTATAAATTTTCTGTAGCAACTTTCGAGTGATTGTTTGATGGATCAAGGTCAAATTCCCTTCTCAAGCGTAGTAAAAGTTATTTTTGTTGTAGTTTCTTACGTTTTAAATACCTTTCTTTCCACATTCTATGTTAAGATTTCATGCAACATTTCAACTATCCATACTCTCGAGCCTCAAACTTCATCTGGTACTACCTCCCTGTTCCTGCCGTTCTCGTGTCTTTGACTGAAACGTAGTATTTTCATTGCATTAAAGAGGACAGAGTAGTTTATATAGACCGCTAAACGCATTCTATTGGTCTAGTAACGAAGCTAACTTCTATAAAAGAATTCAACTAAGTGGTATCAATCTTTTCCTGGCAAGGATTAGTTTTGTTTTCAGCTGGGTTATATGGGTGTTCCGTTGAACCTGTGTCAAAGCCAAGTTTCACAATCAATTTGAGGGGGATTTTATGGCAAGAATCAAAGTAGAAAATCAACTTATTCTACAAAGTATAAACTGTTTTTGTCATTTGTTTCGGTTTTTCATTCGTGTCTTCAATGCTGCAATCTTAAAAGTATAGGTGATCATACAAGCATTATACTCTTATTCTCGCAAGACGGTAAACTTGAATCCATCATTATATTGCAGAGTGCAGATGTATTCTTAAAACTAGTGCCTGCCTCTTTGATCTCCTACCCACCCGTACAACTTTCAATAATATGCCGCTTGAACTTTACAACACTTTAGCAAAGTGGAAGTTTATATAGACTTCAAAGGACGTTTATTCCATATGTGAGATGCTGAATGATGCCATGAGTTACAGGGCTGAAGGGGAGAAAACTGAAAAAGATTTTAAATTAAAATTGTATTGTTGCGCATGTGTTATCTGAGGGTCAAGTTCTCGGTCTTTCTAGCTTCTTTCCATTGAAGTGATTGGCTACTTGGCCATACCACTTTCCTCATGTAGTTTAAATCGATAGTTGAAGTGAATCTTCATGATTGGATCTTAGTTCCAAAGAAGTTGTAGTTCTATGAAGAGCCTTATCATCTTCTTATTATTATTAAGAAACCTGGCAGATCGACAAAGGCCTGGTGTGTCATTGTAAGATAACCTATCGAGTTATTAGTAGTAAAGTTCTATTTATAGGGTTTAGTATGATAGAACCCACGTACTTGAAATTTTCTATTGTTGATTTCCTTCACTTCGGGTTTGATCTAAGTTATCTCATCCAAACATGCAATGTTATAGTATGGCCGCCGGCTATGATAATGAGCGTGAAGGTGATAATGAGAGGAGATAAGAATCTAGGACGAGAAGAGATGGGATTGAAAGCATTTAGATATCAAACCTACAAGTTTCAGAGTGTATTAGGACATAGAATGATCCGGAACAAGACTTGATTCTCGAGGCAGAGTCCTGTCCACGAATGCGTTCTTTTAGCGAACATCTTTAGGTTATTGCAGTGTGAGAGGGGGTATATTTGTAGATCCAGATTGACGAGAAGCCGAGGTCTGAAGATAATCTTGGGTGAATTGATGACAGGGCTTGAGTGTGTAATCTCATGTCAGGCTAACCCCTCTCTAAAATTGTGCATCCTCATTCACCGTTTTACGGGAAAAGAATTAGATTCCATGATGAAAGTTGTTATAAAAGGGCTCAATGATTCTATGATATCCACCGGTGTATCGAATGCCAACAACTGTAAAGTACAAACAGGGCGAATTGAGCATGAGCCGAACGAAAATTTCAGCTCTTTGGCGTATGGAATAAGCTTTATTCGGCTTATTCCAAATCAAGAGTTCTGAATTTGCAACTTAGGATTGTTGAAATGGGCATTTGTTGTCAATTTTTGAGTTTTTTCAGTTCATTCGTCATATATTATAAGCTTTCTTTTTCAATTCCATCGCTGCCGCTGGCGAGAATAGTTTTTGTTATCGAAGAATACATTTTATTTGAAAGCATTCATAATGCAATATGAAAACAATCCAAGTAGTTGTTAGTGTTCAGTCAGTTCAGATTTCTTTCAAGAAAGTAGGTGGGCAGATAAACGTGCATTGAGAACAGCCACATGGAAATTCAATCCGTATGTTCCTCATCTGTTTGAGGATGACAGCACTTGGCGTAGTAAGCGTTTATATAGACATGAAGATATTATGAGAAGGAGAAGAGAAATGAATATTAGCTTCTAACGAAGTTGATGGTTTCCCCGTAAGCATCTCGATATAATAAATTCGCTTTAATCATATTGAGTACATTCACCTAGTCTTCTAGCATTTTTTCAAAGTTCAACCGGTCTATTTGGTTAGCCTACGTATTTAAATGCTAGATTGTAATAATTTTTCCAGATGAATCGCAAAGAAGAAGCTATGAATCCCAACATAAACTCCAAGTAACATCCCCAACTTTTTGATATGAGTATAGGTGTTAAACTAGAAACCTTTACAAGAATAAAGAAAAAAACAGAAGTTCAAGTTCGCCGTTTTGTCTTTTAATTTCACAATCAATAAAAATTATTGTCGTTTTTTTCATTCATCATAGGATCGAGTTCTCATTAAAATGTATTCAAGTTCTGCTATCAGTGAACGGAATCCCATTGTTACTTCCGTTTTTTACCATTGAACTTTCATTGAACTCCGAAAAACGTTAGATTTCCAAATTAAGTACTTATGCAAATTGACTTGGAGTTGTGAAATATATATTGGATAAGCAAGGAGACGATTGTTCTTGATGACAAGAATATGTATATTGAAAAGATGCCGTTGGGAAACGGTCAATTGAAAGGCTTGTTTATATAAATCGAAATGTAAAGAATCTTTGAAATTATCAGGCTTGAAAGTGAAATAGTAAAGGTGCTAACTCTTGATATATAGGGTACCCAGTTATCATTTCTTAATAAGGAGTTAAGTGATTCACTCACTTTCATAGCTCTTGTGATGGTTTACGAAATGCCCTCCTTATTTCACTGAAGCGAACCGAGGTATTTACTGGACACTTGTTCTTTAAAAGCGCGCCTGAAACCTAATCTTCAAACCCAAATTTCATAAATGCACGTGTGGAAGGCATCATTATGGCTTTCCAGGCAAATTCACAAAATCTAAAGAGATATAGATGGACTAATGATTTTGGATCGATCGAAAAAGTGGTGATTTTGTTCAATATCAATTCCGCATCAAGTTATCGTTGCCATTTGTCACGTTTCAAGATTGATATTACGCTTAAAATCGATCAACGCAGGTAAATCCCGAAGAAGTATTACTAGAATGCAAAAGTCTAAGGCTTTTTTAGCTACTCCTGTTTCCAACTCGGTTGATACTGTCGATACAATGAAAGGAGAGGGTATGTACGAGATTATATTGAGCTAAGATCAGGTAATGCACATAGTCTGATTGTCCGAAAAGATAGGGATAGTTATGATATATATCGGAAGCCCATGCGTTAAGAACTAGATGCCAAATCTCAGAAATCAGACGTTATATGAATCGATACATTATTGGTTTACAGATATTTGACCAGAACTTCGCCACAAAGAAAGCAAAACAGCCAGAGCCTCATTGTGTGTGTCAAATTTTGATCCCGTCCGATTAGAAAAACAATATTGAAAATGATGGTGAAATGCGAATTCGCGTATCGAACCTCCTTTCTCGAACTTCCTTCTCGGACTCCTTAACGCATCAAGATTCGCAATCCTGAGTTTTGTATCGGGTAAAGTAATGTTACTAGGCTCTTAACATGTTGTGAGGATGTGATAAAGAATCCAGATCAAGCTCATCACTGAGAAACTCAGATGATTGATGGATACCCACATCCACGGCACAATAGTGCTTGTGCCGTAGCGATAATGACCTGTGAGAAGCCAGGTCATCATCATGGACTATGCTCTCCTACATGTGGATTTTGGTTGAGAGAACTTGAGCGCCGTGCTCTTCCGGTAAAAGGAAAGAATGCAAGCAGTGTATTCAGTTTTCCTCTGTCCCTCATCGTATCATCTTCATATGCTATGTTTTCCCATAAACTTAGTCCGACGACATGAAGTTTACTAAAACCATCCTTGTGATTCTCGTTCACTTCCAATAATGTTGCATCAGCTCTTCATCGGACATGCCACTCCGAATCGGTATTATGTGGGACCATGTATTGTTATGGTAGTGACTGCTATCATCTATCCAACTGTTTTGCCCCCAAAAGTTGTCTAAAAAAGAAAGATATCGACTTGAATGGAAGATTGCAACTGGCCCTCTCAAACGAGAAGATAGGTAGGAGTCCAGCTTTTCTAATGTAGGAGATGTCAATATTGTAATAGAGACCTTCTGAAACATCCTCCTATGACTTTTGATAGGCGTCCCTAATGTCAAATGAAATGGCGCATATTTCATACTCTCATCAAAAAGATTTTTCTTTTAAAGAGGCAGTGAAGACGGTGGAATCATCTTTAGAATATCAAGGCCCATATTTCCTCGTCCGTCTGTATTTACCGAGTAGTTAGTGTATAGAGAATCATTTATGGCAACACTAACTATAAGTATACCGATATTTAAGACCTAATAGCTTCTGATTGACCCCCAGAAGGGGACAATCCGCAGTATTCTGTGATGTATCAGAAGATTGATACGGTTCTAATATCTCAAGATGATCCAATTAGCTGTAGTAATCAAGTAATATTAATTCTACTGGCTTTTATATCATTTTTCAACATCAGATATTGAACTTGTAGTTTATGATATTAGCAGTGTGATGAGGAAGTTAATATGGGCTTAATAAGTCTCAGTAATGACACCTCCCATTCTACGATGACGCAGGTGAGATACTCGAGATATGATCTGCAGAATATCTTCCAGATTCTTCCTGGGTTTCTAGTCATTGAAATCCTCATTATTATCATTTCCCTCTTTCCCCACCACAATTATACAGAACCATCACTGTCATAATCATATGCAGGCACAATATCACATACCACCTCTCTCGACAAAAACAGGATAACCTGTGACACAATAAAGTCCAAAGTAGAGTTCCGCCTAACGCAGAAGAAAAACATCTCATCTCGCTACAAAACGCTTAAAACCCCAGTGTATCCACGCAAATATATCGTTGCTCCTGTTTCCAGTCCCTCAGAAGCGAAAGCAATTTTACAAACCCATGGCTTTACCTTATTGAACTTTTAAGGTTTTTAGTATGGAGTGTCACGGGATTGTGGGTATGAAGTTGGATCTTCCAGGGCATGGATGATCGTATCGATCCATTCGGAACTCATGGTATCCAATAATCAGACGTAGGTAATTGGTCATAGCAGGAGAATAATGGATAATAGTGGATGTGCAGGGTAGGGTGGTTGGTATGATTCACTTCACCCCTCGTTTTCTGTGAGACTTGGTTTATATAAAAAGACAAGAAGTTTCTTGGAATAGATCAGTATTCTATCCAGATCATTGCAAGAGATCTCCAGGATTCTGAAAATGCGCAAAATCTTAGTTCTACATTAAATTCATCTAGATTGGTCATACATGTAATCAGCGATTTACTCACTTTTTAACTCTTCCAGCTTGGGGAACTGAGGATGGGATGAGATATTGTTGGATGATGGATATTATTATTATCATTGTCTTTATCTTACTTCTTATTGTCACTGCTGGTGGAAATGCCTCAACTCTCACTGATCCTCTGATGAAGAGCTTTATAGAACTAGCTCATGCTCCTATCCTATGTGGAATTTTCAAGTTGAAATTCGAGACCTGCCTGACTGACTGGGTCTAGTTGTTCTCATATGTAAAACATTTATTTGACTAGAAACGAAGAACGGGAGTTTAAATAATGGGATGTGGCAACACATCGACGCTACAGTCCGGGGAGCAGTGAGTAAAGGAGCAATGAAAGCTTGGTGAATCATCATATTCCACTAGTGGGGAAGTTTAGTTTAGTAAAGGGGGGTGGGAGGAGGGGAAGTAGGAAAAGGAAGAGGGATATTTGTAATCAAAAGAGTGAATCGTTCAGCTTCATGGCGTAATTAAACCTTTAAGCTATAAATGAAGATGGTATGAGGCCTTGAGAGAAATTTAAAGAAAAACAAACCAATTGACCCGGACTTACTCGAGGGCAAAACTCGTTGTCTTTGGCATATACATCAACATATTGATGCTTGAAGCTTGAAGCTTGATGCTTACTATATGGACAGAAATTTCCTCGTCACAAACTTATTGCCAAGAAAGTCTGTGATCTACCACTGTCACTCATAAATTTATTGTCGCATTAGTTTTGTGGAAACTCGGTCACGGATTCGTGACATCTTTTTGCTGTTGAAAATTTTATATTCTAGTAATCGTCTAGAATGTGATATGTGAGAAGATATCAAACTAAACAAACACATCAGAAGAGACACGAGACTCTTCGCGAGTATCTGTTGTCATTTCTTTCAAAATCAGATCGAAATACCACACACTATCATTTCTTCGTATTATATTTTCTCTCATTCTTATACTTTGGATGAATATAATAACGAGGCAAGGACTATGATGAAATCCACTCATTTCCATTACTCATCGATAACTGTCACGCAACACATGCATTGTCTCGGTCTATGGAATCGCCCTTTGTTTCCTATTAATTGCATCGTTTCTTGCACTATTTATATAGTCATTACGTCCATAGAATTTGGTTTCGCCGAACAAGAGAATCTAAACCACGGTATAGTAAATTGCATGTAAGCTGACCAAGTAATCTTGCTTATTTTCTCCATCAAAACCAACAAACCCACTCTCCACAAACTCCACCAAAGAAGCCCTTCTCCCCCATCCCAATCCCAATCCCAATCCCAATATCCAAACAACTCAGCCTCTACCGGAGCTTATTTTCCAAGTGAACCCCACTTTGCGAGCTGTAGTTGATGTATTTAAATCATCGATAACGCAAGTTCCTCAATGTTGAGAGATCAAATTTCTTGAAGACAAGTATTCGGTTTATGGGTTCCGAGTCTGCGTCGCTGAGATATGCAAGGACTTTTTGTGATTTCTTGAGGATTGGGAAATTCGAGATGGTGTCAATTGTTGCGAGTTATATTACTTCTGAAAGATAGATATTGTGATTGTGATTGTGATTGTGATTGTTGTCGAGAATATCTATCTAGACTTTTTCCTGCGGGTGTGGATGGCTTTAGATGAATACCTATTGTATGATAAAATTATGATGATTTTGATGAATATTAGGATATTAGAATAGAGATATATGATCGGAGGTGATTCATAGGTATTCTAATATTATGTAGTATATATATACACTCAGAAAAAAATCAAGTAAACATTCATCCCAAGGACCACATACCATCTCCTTCCAAAAATGCCTCACCAAAATCCAAGATGCCGAAACCGCTCCAAGAAATCTAAATAAGTCTCCCAGTAACCTATCCCTATCCGCAATACTTTGGAAGTTGCATGTAGATTGTGATATAACACATCTACTTCACCTCCAAAGTATATATACGTAGATATGTGACTGAAGAAGTAGAAGATGGGAGTGCGCCTCATTACCTAGTAAGAATAGACAACGACGAGGATTATTTTGGGAAAGGGGAGGATTGTGGAGTTTTGGTTTTTGTTGGTGAGTGGTTGGTTGTGTGATGTGTGATGTGTGATGTGTGATAAATTTGTAATTTTATAAGGAACATTCATGGACCCCAGATCCAAACCCAAAACCAGAACCGAATGCAAACCTAAATCCCTTGAGAAAAGATTGATGATATGATAATGATGTGCAAGTGGAGGGATTTTTATTTGGATGAATAGGTAGGTTCGGTTCGGTTGGGTTTAAATGAAGGGGGTGCCATTAAATAACTCGGCTAGTCATGACCTATAAGAACCCTAAAGAAAGAAGTAAGAATTCAAGAGGATCGATTAGGTTAAGATTATATTATAGTACTCCGACCCTATAACAGGCCCACGAGGCCAAGTTAGTCAAGATGCAAATAGATGAAACATTGAGATGTACTTGATAATCAACCAGTCAGTCAGTCAACCGCGTGTGTGGATGGAATGAATTAGTATTCTGGGAAATAGATAAAATGAGGTACTAGGTAGGTACCTAGGCATCTATCTAATTATGATCCAAATAATATATGATATCATTAAGATATTTGGTTCCGATCAAGGTGTTATATCTTCTGGATAAAAATATATCTAGGTAGGTAGGTAGGTAGGTAGTTAGGTCACGGTGGCAGAATAGATTGATAGACGAGCGGATACCGATACCATATCATACCATACCGTAGAACCAGAATAAAAAAACCTCTCGAAATACTAATCTGTAGAGTTCTGGGTTATCTTATCTTATCTTGGTACAGCCTGTACAGATGAAATGATACAGTAAGAAAATATCTATCTATCAATCAATCGATATATGTATATAAGATCTCTGCGCGTATTTCCAGTATTTCCAGTTGTCCACCGAGAGTTGAGGTATATACTTTTATATATATTATATGTCATTTAATAATTGAATAATAATTCATTAATTTATTGGAAACCGGCTTGTAGGTATAGTAGGTAGGTACCTAGAATTGACACAATACTCCCTTCCTCCATACTCCATCACCCATCACCACCAATCCATTCCTCCAACAATTCCTCCAACAATTCCCCAAAAATCACCACTCCCTTGGCGAACAATTTCTTCTACATACAAAAAAACACACATACACGTGATGTGCGAGGTTATGTTATGGTTGGAGATTGTGGAGATTGTGGTTGTTGGTAGGTATTAGCTAATGAAGAAAGGGAAGGATCTGGTAAATAAATCCATGAATAAAATGAATAAATGCCCAGATGAATCTTGAGATATATAATATTTTTGTCGGTTTTTGGGTTATGATATGTGGATGGATGGATTATGTTATGCTATGCTATGCTATGCTATTTCCTAGCATTGTAAATTTGGAAATTTGGAAATTTATAATAGGCTGGGTGGGTATGGTATGGTATGCTATGGTGTGGTGTGGTATTTTGTGTGGATGGTAGATAGGTAGGTAGGTAAATGTTAGAACTTGGGAGTCTAGTGGTGATAAATAATAAGTAAATTGAAATGAAATGAAATGGAATGGGATATAGAATCACAAAAATATATATAAATTCGTTTTGTGAGATCTCATTCTATTCCATTTCATTATACTCCCTTCAAAATATCATTTATACCATATCATACCACACTATCCGTAACCCCCCTCTTTCAACAAAGCCAAGTCAAGTCAAGTCAAATCAAGTCACGAAAACTCGAACCCTCCGAACCTTTCATTAAAATCTTAAAATATTAACAAACCCTTCCTCTCTCACTCACTCACTCACTCACTGACAACAAATTCGCAATAATCAAATTCACAATAATCGAATTGAATTAAACTGGATGAGCATCTCCCCATCCCATCCCATCCCATCCCATCCCATCCAATCCATTCCGTTGAGATCCAAGACGTGCAACAAACAAGATCAGACAAGATCAGACAAGAAGTGTTAATACAATTAATACAATTAACATAATATAATACCGATCGGACCGGTATAACATCGCCAAATTCCAAATTCCAAATTCCAGAAGCGCCCTTGATTTAATTCTCTATAAGAGAAGAGAGAGCTCATCGGAGAAATCGGTTCGTGGCTTAAGTACGGACCGAGTTTCTTTGCGCTATTGTATGGGGTAGGAGGGGTACTGGAATTGGTAATTGGTAACTTGTAACTTGCTCTACTCTGTTCGGATAGTATTGGATCGGATAGTATCGCATTAGATCGGATCGGGTGAAGGAAGGGAAGAATTCTGGGGGAAGGGAGTTTATGTTGAGTAACCTAAGTAGATAGATACCTACCTAGTCTTGTATAGCATAAGAATAAAAAGATTAAAAAAACCAAAATGTTGAGAATCCAGACATGCAACAAAAACAATTCCCCTCTAAGCGTCATTTTTATTCATATAGCGTGATCAATGGGATGGGTTAGTAGATAAATAATGAATGAATGAATGGGGCCGGTTGTGATTTTGATTTTTTTTTGTTGTGAGGAGGGTTGAATGTTGAATAGTTAGGTATTTATCTAGCTAGGTAGATACGGAGGTAGGAGGTACCGCCCGGCCGGTAAAATCAAATCGAAATTTGCTGAGGAAAAGAAACGCGATATTTTTTTTTTTTTTTTTAGAGAATCTGGAAGGATAATATGGGGTGGAATTGGAATTGAAATGGTTGATTTTTATATAATGAATGAATATAAAGAAAAAGCATTTCCGTTCTCGCAATTTCCGTTACTAAACCTTTTATATCTATATAGAGTATTATACATTTAAGTTAAAATTAGATAATTACAAATGGTTAAAAATATATATATCGCACGCGTGATTTAACCCAGCTAAAAGATACTATATAGAGTAGAATATATTATTTACTATTATTTATAATTCATTATATTTATTATATTTACTATTACATATATTACATATATTACATATTCAAAAACGAATAACAAAAAAACAAGGATTCTCACACCCGATACTCTGATTCGCTTTATAAAAAGAATAAGAAAAAGATATCTCATTTGAAATAATTAAGATATACAACAAGAGATGTATATCTTATATCTTCCCAAGTCAGCTTATCAACCAGCAAGTGTCAGTCAGCCTTGAATCTCGACTCTCGAGCTATTATTGATATTGATAGGAAGGAGTTAGTAGAACGTGTTAAATATTTCGGTTTGTGAAATTGGGTTATCGTGACTGTCGACGGTGCATTAGGGGGGGGAGGTGTTTCTTCCGTCGATAGTTCTTGATCACTTGGTTTCTTTCCAAGATGGACTCTGAATTGGCTCCTGTTACCACAGCTTGGAGATGCATTATTGATGAGAAAATAATGCGAGTCAGTTCTCCCAGGATATATCAACTGGTATATTAATATAAGTATAGGCTCCATCCACCATTCCAGTACTTTTTATGGATATATATTATATAACCATTTAGGCACGAATTTGAAAATGGGAAAAAACTGGACGTCATCGTATACCTACCTACCTAGCTAGGGATTCTCTCAATCGATGTAAAACTCGAACATATAAATCCAAGCTAGGAGAAAAGAATACCTAGGTAGTTCAGCCTTATATGTCTAAAATACCTTGGCTACAGTAGGTAGGTTACGTTACCATAAGCCCTTCAGCTTTCCCAATTTGACATCCATTCCAGCTGCGAATTTGGGTATCCCTTTCAACCCTCTTGACCGTTATATAATATACTCACTCTCCCAACCAGTCAGTCAGTTTCCTCGGCATCAATCATCAATCATCAATAACAAGATGGGAAAGTATAGCCATCAACAATATCAGACGTGCAACAAAATGAAATGATAGTTTGATCGCGGAATTATCCCAGCGAGGATGGATATTTCCCAGGTCGATCGCTGATGGTGATGCTTATATGTTTTAATGCTAATGTGATTGTGATTGATTGATTGATTCTCTTGGCTGAGGGGGGGCTTTTTGTGTGTATGTGTGTATGTATGTATGTATGAAGCAGATGTTGGGGAAGTTTTATTTTTATTTTTTGGTATTTTTGGTTCGTTTGCCGTGCCGTCTGTCGAGATGTGCGCAGTGTTGTGAAATGTACGGAGTACAGAGTAGGTGGACTTGACGAGGATGATCTCTTACTATCTATCTAACTATCTATCTACCGGCTACCGGCTACCGGCTACCGGCTCACGGCATCGAAGAAGAATCGTGTAGATTACTTACTAGTATGTAGTCTCGCAAGTTCTACCATTTATGAATGAATGAATGAATGAATGATACGGTGGATATGATATGATATAAAATGGATCACCCGTTTTCTCGGATATATCCCCCGTTCCAGAATGAATCAGAAGCGCAGATAGAGGTATACATACATCCGTGATCCCATCCATACAGGATTTGTTGCACATCTATCTATCGTCTATCGCTCGATATTTCCTCTCGTTGAGATTCGAGATGTGGTTCTTCACATTTCATCCATACATGTATCCATGCATGCATAGCGTCCCTGCATTTCTTGTCCCTGCGTTATGCATGCTGCTCGCTTGTGTATATATGGGTGAGTAATTAATACCCGCCTGTCTGCCTGCCTGCCTGTCTATGGATTACTTATATACATACATATATACATACACATACAAATCCAAAATCCCATAATACAAATCACAATCACAATCACAATCACAATCACAACGCTATGCCAAAACACCGAAAGGTATCATAATCATCATTCACGAATAATTCAAAAGCACCAAACCTTTATATAGATTTGTTTATCCCCTTTCCCTTTGACTTTCACGACGCCATCATGAAGTAACTTTCTTTCGCAATATATGTTAAAAAAAATTGTACCGCAAGAGAATAGAAGAGAAGAGAAGAGAAGAGAAGAGAAGAGAAGAGAAGAGAAGATAGGGAGAATATCTAAAATCCAAAATCCAGATAGATATTAAAATATCAAAATTAAATCATGATTTCCTTTCCCCTACACAGATATTAAAGCAGAAGTTCATCACAACAACCAAGAACCAAGAACATAGTTTACCTTACCCATAGCTTATTCATCCAAGGATTTCAACTTCATCGGATCGATGTCCTCCTATATAATCATAACGATACTTGCTTTTTGGCTCATGTTTCTTTTATATTGAATGGGAAATCTATTGGCTTATATATCTGTCTATCTGCCATCGGGGTGTTAGTGTATAATTATATAATTGTTTAAATACACTTACATGTTTCCCCCCTGCTTTTCTGGTAATATCTAACCTATTTATTACCCGCGACTAGCTAGGAAAGTTGTATTCGTGAAATTCATGCATAGAATGTTCAAAGTGAGTCTTCTTCTTCTCATTTTTGTATGGATGTATTCGTCAGTTGTGGTTGAGAAAGTTTGCAACCTTATGATAATTGTGAGTGTGAGTGTGAGTGTGATCTCCGGTAAGATACTTACGTCTATTAGATAGTTGGTTTTAGAGTTTTATATCTTAGAGATAATAATACTGCGGGGTATAATATTAAGTCAGTTTAGAGTATGGTATTTTATTTATAATCCTGATTGTAGTGGAAGTTTCTTTGAATCATTATGGAGTCTCGTAATATATTGGTTGCAGATACGCTCTCTCATTTCATCAATAAATATCTTACAACACTCCTAATTAAGCAAACAAACAATAAACGACGATCACTCATACTCATAGATTCTCGTCTAAAATCTCACATTTCATCTGGATAGATTGGGAAGTTCTCGCATAGTTATTGATGCAGCTGAAGCTGTGCAGATGCTTTGAGTGAGTGAGTGAGTGAGTGAGTGGTAAATTTAGATATACATACGTTGAGACGAAGACTTGGTGATATAGGGAGGTACTAAGGTAGTATATTGTTGAAATCACAGATCACGTATGAAACGAATAGTGCAAATTAAGGTGCAGTATGTAGAGAATGTAGCTCAACTCAAGAACTAATAAGAGTGATTGATTTTATGAATGTTTATATGCTTGCCTAATCTTGAAGTGAAAATGTTGCTAGGCTGTGTTAGGTCCTTGGACCCTTCTACGGCTCATGTGACTGCTGGCTAATTTCAACACTATATATTTTCCGAAATATTCGCAAGAAGAGATTTTGGTATCGGTTGTTCTGAAAACTCACAATGAACTTGAAATGTCTTGGAATGAGAGATTCTGAAATCATACTCGTGGGTAATCTGCAAATGACCCATTCTGATAAAGTTGTTAAATAGGATTTGATTGAAATTTCGCGACGTCAAACGAGAGAAGTTGTTGTTGTCGTTTTTTCTAGGACTTTATTGCTTTCTTTACTTTGGATATAAACCCACTCGAATGCACTAAGTTCAACTCAAGAAATGATAATAGACTGTTGGTGTGCTGTTATTTAGTTATAACCCGATATTTTTGTTGTTGTTATTATCCGCTGATAATATCCATAATAAAGGGTACAATGATAGCAATACGCTGCGACGATAGCATATCTATCTATCCTTCTCACTGGACGAAAAAGGGAATATCATGACTTTATCTTCTTTCTCGAACCTGTCTTTCTGTTCAGTAGCCTTGAGTTGTTGGTCTTCGACGAAATTCGGGAGTTTATTGATGATCTGGGTTGACAGGCTGTAGGGTGCTTTTAAATATTCCTCTCCGAGGGGATGGTGTCTATGACCTACCTAGGTAGGTAGGTAGGTATGGAACGTGGAGATTGAATAAAGTGTCAAGATGATTCACTTTCATACATACACTCAAAGAGACCTACCCAATCTTGTCACGAACGCTATCGCCATCTAGTCCACGTGTTAAGTTAGTATGACTGAAACTACAAAATCATGATATGATAAATAGATTCCAAGATGTGGATAGATGGATAGCATGATTATCACACCAGGAAAACCAAGAGCACCAAGTGTAAAGAATCTCCGGCTGCGCGAGGTACTACCGACTTTTATATACATTGTGGAATGGTTATGTAATACGGATATTGTTGTCTGGAATCGAGATTTATTATTTTTTTCATTGTCGGGAAATGAGATGGGATGGGCTTTTGCTGCATGGAAAAGATGGAGCGATAAATATATTATATTCTTCTTTTGTTGTCATATTTTGATTTTGATGTATTCTCATCTCCTTGAGAGAGATCCATAGTTCATATCTACAAGGCTGAATAACCATATTTTTCCAGGTACGAAATATGATATGTTAATGTTTCGAGGTTACCCTTCCGTAGACATTTCGCAAGTCCTGGAAAGCTCTTGAACAATATCAAATGATGATATGGTAATGTGTGAAAGGCTGGTTCAAATGATCGGTTGTATGTGTTCCTTTAATACATTTTGGGTGGTTGATGGCCTGGAATTTCTGTGAATCAATCGATCAAGTGGTTCTGGGGAAATGGAAAAATGGATGAGGGGATGCTTGGGGGTCTGGATTCACTTCTTGTTGAGATGAAATTCATTTAGAGAAGTGATTTGGAGAAGTCATTAATAACCTTGAAACCCCGCTTTCTTCTACATTGGATTTTCAATCTTGGGATATATAAACAAGACTTTTGTTGAAGGATAGACATACCTAAGTTAAGAAAGGCTGCGAATACTATCCACCCAGCACTTAGGAGTCAACTAGAAAGAAGAAAGATGAGGAGCCCTTGGAAATATACTGATTATACATCTCCCGGTGGAACAAATCTACCATATTCCAACTTTATTGGAGTATACTAGTGTAGCTGGTGCTTATCGTCTTCATAGTTGTTATTGTTGTCATTGTTATTGAGAACTGAGCGTTTCATTATCATTTATCTTTCATCCACAGTTCTACAATACTTTTCCCCACCGATAACTTTCAGATACATAAAACCTACCTACACTTTCCATTTGAAATTAAATCAAACATTGCTCTTGCCAACAAGTCGTTGTTCCATTCGAACTATAGGGAGGGAGAATCATTCTATCGAGAAGACTGAGAATATATATAGTATTGCCTCAAGTCGGGAAGAAAATGGAAGTGAATAATGTTTATTCGGAGTTTGGAAATTTACTCGGGCTTACTGGACCTTGATAAGTCTTTTGTATTATAGCTGAAGGTGTTGAAAGGTCTAATACAATAATGAATTATTATATTGGATCAAGTGATGAGTTCTAAGGTAGCTAGTCAATGCATCGAGTCATCAAAATTACATCATCAACCTCCAGCTTGATTAGGTACTTTCTTGAGCATTTACTTCATGTTAAAAGGGTCTTTCTTTAGGTAAGTTTTGTCACTAAAACTCTCTCGTACACCCGATCGGAAAGATCAACCATGGATGGTTTTGCCTGCAGAGTCCTTTCTATTCATACAATTACAATTTGTGAGATCTTACGGATAGTCATTTTCCTAGTGCCTGGAGTACGAATGGTGTGACGAATTTCTATTGTTCAATTATGATTGTTGTCAATTTTATAGTTGGTATTGTTTAATTGTTACTATCAGCTCAAATCAGATTCTTAATACAGTAGGGGAAAATTTGTTGTCACGGTTGTTGTTTAACTTTATTTGAAAATATGTAGGATGAGGATATGCTTTCGATGAATCATCTTTTTGCAAGTCGAGTGCTCCGCAAATGATGAGAACTATATGCTTAATGAACCTTCTTTGGAGTTCAGAATCAAAGTGGCAGATCTCCCCAACCAATTTGACGTGATGGTGTTGTTTTGGTAGCATTTGTTTAAAGATTCAACATGGATGAAAATACAGGTTCTTATTAAATAACCTTGGGAACTAACAACTTGGAGTAAAAGAATCGGTTGTGCATAAAATCATAAATCTGCAACTTCCCCTGAGGGTCCCGAGGTTGGAGCATATCATGATAATTACTCGTCCCTACTTTTACATCCACCATCTAACATTTTAAAATCTTATGAATAGCAATAATCTGGCCATAGCTCCTTGTGGTAGAGTAAGATTGAAATTGAAGTTGAAATAATCGTTGGCTGTGGCTGTGAGTATGTATGGTACCTATTGTATGGTATCTACTGTACGGTACCTGCCTGCTTACACCTGCAGAATGAGACAAACCTACAAATCAGAGTCAAGATAAGTTTAAACAGCCACTTTTAAGCAATGTGGCGCTCTTGGCTATCTGTTAATAATCGACACTCAGCCTTCATGTAAATATGTCGGGGGGAAACTTGGCATAAGCTTATTCAATCAAGATCTCGATTAACTCCCTGATTGGTCGATTTTATAACCAGAATAGGATAATGGCATGAACTTTTATTATGAGAGGGTCTATATATGGTTCCACAAATTATTTGGAAGAGACGTGGAGGTGATCTGATATAGTTTATCGACCCCACAACCACAAAGGAATGAAAATCTAATAGCTTACTCATAGATAGATCATCAGCTTCTCATTATAAATCTTATAATCAACTGGTATGAAATCTTGGCTCTACTCTTGGCAGTATCATGAACACTCTACATTTGTCCATGACCAGAATCAAGAAATCCCTCAGCTGATAGGACTACTAAATTGAACATCATGTATACGAGATAGTTCGAAGTGTCAGGCAAATACTCGAAGCGCCTCCTAGATTCTTAGCTGAAGTATCAAATCCTTCCTGTGATTATGGATCTCGGCATCACACATTCTGGCAAGCCGCCATGGTGGAAAATAGAAGTCTTGAGGATATAAAAGGGACATGAATCGCTATGAATTCTACTCTTCAGTTCCAGATCAATACACAGCTTTTCATTCCCATTTCATTCTCAATCTTGTTTTCTTTTCCTTTTTTTCCTTGATTGAAAACACATTCTTTCAATTTCCTTCTCCTTATTACAATCAATTCTCCTTGTGTCTCAAGATGCTATCTTCGCAATCCCAGGCACTTATTGCATTACTGCTCTCTCAAGTCTTCGCAGTCTCGGCATCTCCAGCTCCAGTCAAAGCCAGAGAAGCATTAGCTCCCGTCCCATCTAACTTTAACCCCGAAATCTTCATCATCCAACCCAACGACGGTGGAGGAGCCTCCGACAATTGCGGCAATGGACCTATCACCCTAAACCGAGACACATGGGTCAGCCACAATATGGATCAACTCATCAGCGACATGTTCAGCAAACGAATGTCAGACCCAGCCTTTGACTTCCATCAAGAATTCGGCAACAAATATAATGTCGATTTTTACTGTCCCAATAGTTTCACTAATTGCGATACCACGCCCGCGAGTTGTAGCACATTGAGCGGGACCACGGCCGAGAAAGAACAGGGTTGGTTGGGCATCAAGGCTATGATGAATGTACAGCAGATGTATCTTCAATGGGAAAAAGTCATGTCGAATTCTTTGGATACGCTTACGCAGACCACTGTTGATTTTCAATCTGTAAGTTTAAATCCATAAAGATATTATTCTTACCTAGAAAGCTAACACGCATCTAGAAATTTGCCCCCCCAACCCCAGGCGCCAAAATCCAGGCCAAAAATGCCGTAACGATTATTTCCGGTGGTCTCGCCATGGCAGCCGTCATAGGAACATGCTGGGTACCCGGAGCACTCGCCTTTACACTCCCCGTGCTCGGAACCCAAATCACCGCCGGAATGCTGACCGTCGGTGCGGGAATCGGTGCTGGGACGGCCAGCTTGGTAGGGACTATTGCCAACGATGTACAAGATGACAATGAAAGTAATGAATTGAGCGTTCTGGAATTTTCGGATTACCTACCTGTTATGAAACAATTGGCGCTTGCTTCGCTGGAATTCTCACATAATGGTACGTTTTCTAATGGTCAGGTTAATGGTAATTCTGTCGGTAATGTATGTTGATATTCTTCCCGGAATTGTTTTTCCAGTGACTGATTTGCTAACTCAACTCGATAGATGAAAGATCTACTTACCGGAGGAGCATTTTCCGGCGGTGAGGTCCTCCAAGCATATGTTGGGGGAGAAAATGGATTGGATGGACTTTTCTCAAGATATGCGGCTATCAAACTCCTTCAAGCATATTGGGAAGCTCAAAATGCATTCTTCATCTACATTCCCGATGTCATTAAAGATTGTTCCGGCTGGCACGGCAACACGGGTGGAAAAAAGGCAGGCGATCCAAGAAGATACTGTGGTGAAAAGGGCATGATGATTTTGGCTGGCGTGGACAATAATTCCAAGTTTTCTCCTCCCACTGGTATTGATAATGGAAAGGTTTCTTCGATTGGAAAATTCAATATTCGTGAGTATCTACTTACCTACCTCTATTACTGCCTCGGTGAAAATACCCCCTTTTCCTAGAGTCACTAGTTAACCGAAAAATCGATATAGAACTTCAACAACTCTATCAAAGTACATATAACATGTACACCGGCCACGGACTCGATGCCTATAAGGATGTTCCCTGGCATATGAATAATATCGCACATGAATATGTCGGGAATAATGATGCGAATAAAGCTTATTCGACGGCGGGTTTCTTCACCCTTCCGGTTTGTGAGTTGAAGGGCTGGAATTGGAAACAAAGTGATAAGATGGATAGTACTCCTCCTTGTGATTGCTGTAAGTATTTTTCTTATTTCTTTCTCTTTCTCTTTCTCTCTCTCGATCGGGTATTCAGAAATTGTAACTAATATTTTACATTAGTCTGTGCACAGGATGCTTGGGGTCATAAATTCATCGATTATGCTTCCCAACCTGTCAAGAATTGGCTGAAGAATTGCCCGGCTTGTTCTTGAGTAATATGATGAATATATGGAACTAAAATAGGGGCTTCATTTTTCTTAATGTAGGAAAACAACGAAACTTACGATTTTGAAGCAATGCAGGAGTCTGGGGGAAGATACCTAGTGGATGAGTTTTGAAGTTTTTATTTTTTTCCGTCTTTCTTTCTTTATCATGTATGTTTTCACAATTTACTTTTTTTCAAGTTTTCAAGTCACTCGTTTGGATTTTTGCTTTCCTTTTTTTCTAATCATCATTATTATTATGTTTTACGCAGTTCTTCCCTTATAGCATATAGATTTATTATAATCAATATCTCACCTTTATGATTTAAGATAACCGAGTTTAAGATGCAATTTCTTTTATAAATAGTTATAATTTCACCTCCATCTTGTTTTCCACATGTCGTGCAAAGATTGAATGCTAAGCTCCACAGATCTTGTTCGAGCCTGCCATGCGTGAATGTTACTTTTGATGTATCTTTGATTAGATCCGTGATAGATATTGAGGAATTAAGACTTGGTAATTAGTACTTACCTGATAATTAGTGAAAAGCCAATGATCATCATCAATTTTAATAGTTGTCACCGATATGGTATAACCGATGACAATCCAAAAAGGAAAAGGACGGCGACAATAACAGATAAGTGAAGAACAATAATTCATAGAACTAGAAACTTGAAGTTAAAGCATGATATCAACCACGAGTGCTGGGTCTGCTGAACGTATTCGTCGGATCGAATAGTCTTTTCATCCGAATTTTTGATGATATAAATTTTCTATACTTTCAAATGTATGGTTATTTGAGAAGTTCTTAAGATGAAATGGGGGGAAATATTCGTTTTTGTAAGAGTATAACTCCTTCAAGGATATCCATGTGGGAAGAGAGGAGATGGATTGAGGTAGGAGTACTGGAATACAGCGCTGTAGCTGTAGTCTCCTTATGAGTACCGCTGCCCATCAGGGGCTCTAGGCTACGCTAACCTACTTTGGGACTAGCCAAACCTACATAGTAAACGTCTTTTCAATAGTTCTCCCATTTGTATATGATTCACTTCTATTTCTATTTCTATTGCTTTGATTACCCCTCTCTACACATACTTCATTTAACGAATACCACAAAAGCCATCTATTTGATCTACCTATTTACTTACTACATTCCAATAACAACTCAAACATCTCGAATTACCCGATTTCATATTCACTATCAATAACATCGCGCTATAATTCACGTTCTATTTACAAATATCAACAAAATCAGTGGAGTACTTTCTCAACATTTGGTAATCTGCAATATACCAAGATGTATATTTAAAGCCAGCCCCTTTGAGACTCGAAGGGCAAACTATTGTGTGTTATGAATCCATACATGATATGGTTCTCTCATTTCTTTGCGCCAAAATATAGAGAAACTGGTCTGGGAACTTGAGGAGTTGATATTGTATTTGTAAGTGGAAATCGTATTGAAGAAAAGAATGGGGAATGGAGTATCAGACGATAGCGGTTGTGTATTATTGTTTATCAATTTGCCTTTTCTCTCATCTTTTCTCGCCTGATCTAATTACTAGCATTGAATTCTCTAAACTCGACAACAATAATCTACTTTGGAAGGTACTGCAACCTACAATCCCAGGAATTAGATGCTTGGAAAACTTAAAACAGTTGTGTATGGCAATCAACTCGCAGAAGACAGTTTGGTGGCATCACTTTCCAAATCCCCTAATACGGTGTCCACGTCTCGATACCACTATGCTTAAAGAAACCCTCTCAATACCAAGTTCTTAAATACTACAATCTAGATAACCATCGAAGCTACAACATAGCCTGAGGAACCCTAGAACGTTTGAACGCGGGGAAAATGCAATCCACGAATCATTCGAATCCATTCTAGCAGTTCACTCAAACTCATGTATTCCCCAGACTATCTATAGCATGCTTAATTCACTTTATATCCACTAAATCAAAAACTTAAACAATATGATATTTAAACTCCCATTCATTCCACACTGATTTTGAATCACCAACCCACTGTAACCCAAAACGCACACCTTTTCCCATGCTCCAGCAGAAGTTCACATACGTTGTGGCGGGCAGATTATACATATGCAGGTATTGAGGTAAATGATATGAACTGAGGGGTTGATGGATTGGAATTTGGAATTTGGAGTCGATGGGGTTTTTATTGTCACTTAATATTGCATTATTGTTGATTTTAAAATCTACTTGGATATTTGGAACTTGGAACTTGGGATGGGATATTAAGATGGGATGAAAGAGAAAGGTTGTTGGAAGATAGATAGATCGTGATGATATGCAGTAAGAACATCTTGGATTCTTGCAAGTATCCATATAGATTTAGGATTGCACAATCAATCAGATGGAATCATCATTCGTTTTTTTGTACACACATTTTACTGAGGAGTATAGTGTGCTTTATATAATAGTAAAATCCTCAAAATGCCTTGTACCTTAGGTAGAGTGAAATAGCTCAATTATATCCCCACTAATAATAATCAATAAGATTCACCTATCATACTTTACAATCTATTTCATAATCTCCAAATCCCATTCACCCATGCACCCCCTCCTTCAAACCCCTCGCACTAACACAGATAATGAGAGCCTAGGTAGGTAACCCCTCCATCAACTCCCCAATCCATCTACCCCCCCCATTCTATAAAAGCGCCCCTACCCTAATCCTCCAATTCTCCAATTCCCAATCCAATGAATCTGCCAGAAAGTCAAAGGCCGAAAGCTTTGAAAAATCACACTCAAAGTTCAAGTTACATTTAGTGTTTGGAATCTTGCGATTGCATTGTTAAAACTGTGAAGAGCAAAGTGGAAAGGAATTATAGTTGGGTTTTTGTTGGCGTGGAAATGAATGGTTATTGAGAGAGAGAGGGAGGTGTATTGTTGTTGGATGGATTATTGTCATTTTTTATGATGGTGTAATTGTTGTCGAAATTCGGTGGTGGTATCGCTCTCAATTACCTTTAGATGACTTGAAAAAAAAGAAAATAGAACAAGAGAGATGCTGAGATATCTGCTTATTTCAAAGTTAGAACTTGGAAAAGAATCATATGAATTGATATCCGAGTCTCAAGAATAAGAACGCCATAAGATACATATTCTTTTGTGGTTCAAATTGTAATTGATTTCTAAAGTCCAGCCCAAAGCGTACTTTTTATAAAGCTAGGTTGAAGTTGATATTTTGAAGATCGAAGTACCTAGTGTTGATGTCCAAGTACACATAAGTGAATGACCAAAATATATTAGCAGGAGCTTTTCCAATAATATTATCCATCCATCTACCTACCCATCCCTAGGTCTACTCAGACAGTATTCACCTCCCCATTTCTTATTCCTCTTTCACCCACTCTGTAACTCAATTAACTTGAAGATAAAAAACAACTCCACCAGCACCCCCTCTCCACCCCCTCTCCACCCCCTCTCCACCCCCTTTCCACCCCCTCTCCACCCCCTTTCCACCCCCTTTTCATTCTCTTTCCACCCCCTTTCCACCCCCTTTTCACCCCCTCTCCACCCCCCTCCAACTTCCCCTCAAAACCCCAATCAAAATATATAAACCCCCCACCCACCATCAATCTTCCATTCCCTCTCCCTATACCTTTGAGAGAAAAAAAAAATACCTTCCTATACATTTTTGAAAGAGTACCATTTGCTAATTAATAATCCAGGTTCTCGCAGTTCCTCATTCAAGTTCCCATTCCATCAGATCTCTTAAACCCTAACTTTCATACAAAAGTTCAAAGTCAAGATGTGTAGATTTTATAATGAGGGGTGTTTAATACCTATATCTATCTAGATGATGATGGTGATTATAGTTCAGGTTTTGTTGTTATTTGGATTTAATGGGGGCGGGGGGGTTATTTGTTGTTGTTGTTGTTGTTTTTGAAAATCTGTATTATATTATTATCTATCATTCATTGTCATGATTAAAAATATCAAACATCTCAACCTTACAATCCACAATCCTACTTCCCAACCTTCCCAACCTTCCCAACTAGAAAAAAAGAAAGAAAGAAAGAAATTCATCACAAGCCTCCAAGCCTTTAAAACTTAAATCACTACCTAGGTAGTTTTGGCTCTTTTTGTTGTGTTGGAATTCTTATGAAGGAAATGAAGGATTTGTGTTGCGATACCAGTGAATCTGCAGGGCAGATTCACCGGGGCGTGCGGCCGATATGCCCGCTGCGCGGGCATATTAGCTCTTGCAGATCGATCTACGATCGATATGCATTACAATACTATTTTATTCTAACATGTTGATATCAATATATACCACCGAGGTGATCCGACAATTTGATTTGATATATAAATATAAATCCAAAAATAAAATAAAAACAAAACAATAAAATGCACAAAATCATTATTTACGGACCCTTAGTACCTCCGCTAAAGTATTCATATTCACTTCAACCTTCCCCCTTCAAACTCCCCCTCCTTTCCCCTCCCCCTCCCCTCCCCTCCCCTTCAACCTCCCCCTCCCCCTCCCATTATTTAACCCGAATCATCCATAGCACCATTGCAAATACAACATTTCAGGTGATTATTGCGAGGTGTAAAGTTTGTTTGATTGTTTGAGTTGGTTATTTGGTTGTTTGGACTGCGAGGGACAAAGAGAGAGTTAGGTAGGGAGGTGGGGAGGTGGGTAGGTAAGGATGAGAGGAGAGGGATGAGAGGAGAGGGATGAGAGGAGAGGGATGAGAGGAGAGGGATGAGAGGAGAGGGATGAGAGGAGAGGGATGAGAGGAGAGGGATGAGAGGGTGGGATGAGAGGATGAAATTCGCTATTTCGTTTATTAGATTAATGTAATAAATAATATTAAGGATATTCAAATCATTCAAATTATCCAAACCATTTAAATTATTCAAATCATTCAAACCATCCAAACCATTCAAACCATCCAAATCATCCAAACCATCCAAACCATCCAAACCATTCAAACCATTCGACACATTCAAAACATTTATCACATTCCACCACATTAATCTCCTCAAGACTGAAGACTGAAGACTGAAGATAGGAGTTAGCAAGATAGAAGACAAGGGAGGTATGCTACCATCCCTCCATTAACCCACCCCTCCATTACCCATTCAATATAATCCAATCCGATCCGATCATATCAAATCATATCATATCAAATCAAACCATATCAAACAATAAAATACCGATTACAACATATCAATTCGCTAAGACTATCAGGTAATACCGAAGTACCACACCATACCATACCATACCATATTATACCATATTATACCATATGGGGTAGGTAGGTAGGTAGGTAAACCTCTATCTCTCTACCACATCACCATCAACATCAACATCAACATCACCTCGATTTACCTAGGTAGTTTAGCTATACATCCACCCACCCACCAAGCCAGCCAGCCAACCAACCAACCAGCCAGCCAACCTATCCCCATCACGCTAGTTATTGTGATGAACGAAGCAAATCCATCCTCCCCTGCCATCCCCCCCTCCCCTCCCCTTCCCAAACCATCTGATTTTCCCATTTCCATACACCCCCACCATCAAAAAAAAACCCAAGCAAAGGCAAATCCAGCAAAACCCGTAACCCCACCGCACCGCACCCCTCCCTTCCCACTATCACGAACCCATTTCATTGCAAATATAAAAATTCCCACATGTATGTAATTCCCACATGAATGTATGTATGCGATCGACCCTCTCCCCTTTTCACCCACACCCACACCTCTCTCTAATCTCTTAATTGTAAAATCCCCAATCCCAAACCTAATCCCAAACACAAGCAGCCAATCCCAACCGAAACCATTCAAACCCCTGATTCACCCATCAATCAATGCATGAAGAAAAGAAAAGAATCAATGGCAAAATAATACATCCCATCGAAGATAGAAAAATCCGTATACCATTACAAAGCATCATCTGGATGCTGAGGTGGTTGAACCCGTTCCCTGAGAAACGCCTCCGACCGATGAAATGAGCAATTAACCACTCGAGGAAAGTAAAACACCGCGTATATGCTACCGGTCAAACCTCAATTCCCTCTTTATCTTCTCTTTCCCCATTCATAAGTTCTTTTTGCGACTTTTTTATGATGCTGCTGCCGTTCCCGCTTTTCACCAAATACAGCATGGACCAACCATGTCACATTAATCAAGGTCCATCAAAGAATAACTCCATATTATCGTCCCCACCATCCCACGTCGTAGCTTCAGTTGCATCCTTATCATCAATTGATTTTCTATCAACAGATAATACATCTTTGTTTTCAGTAGACTCTTCATTAACATTCGTAAGCTCTCCAAACATCTTATCTCCTAAGATCTTGTCTTCACCAGCAGTGACACCTAAAGGATTTTGACCAGAACCACTGACAGCCAGTGAAAAATTGTCTCTTAATGGACTGTTGAGTGACACGGAAGGATCCATTCTCGACAATCCTGCCTCATTGAAGATATTCGGCCGATGAGGGGATGCATGACCAAATGTAGGTGTACCGATCGCACTAGCATGCAAATAAGCATGTGGGGCGAAAGCTGGAGATGGGTTTGTCGAAGCCGCCATACTAGTATATGGGTCTTGGGGGTAAACTCCATACGGATGTGCATGATCATGAGCACTTGGAATGCCACTTAAAATCGGTCCATGAGGACCCATAGTTGGACCAGAACCAGTAGCGAAACTATGAGTTGTAGGCGTTCCGGGTTGCGATCTTCCTGGAGCAGGTTGCAAAGGCATTGGCCGACTTCCACTAGGTTCACTACCCTTTCGCTTGAAGTTATGAGGTTTGGTCCTCAAATTTTGTGGTAGAGCTTCTGGATCATCGACTCCATGTTGTGCCATTAGCTTTTGAAGTTTGGTTGGTCTAGGTTTTCGCGTTGATTTTGAAGATTCAAGAACCGGAGGAGGTTCAGGTGCAACTGGTGACCATTTATGAAGTTCTTGTCTAAAGAAATTGGTTTCATATGCAAGAAGAATTTCTGAACCTTCAATCTTTCGTAGGTAGAAGCGTTGAGTTTCGGATTCGTCTGCTGTTGCCATGACTGGATTGCAAAATGGTGCAATATGAGTTCGGAATTCTTGAGCATTGTTGATTATGTTCTCGAGGATGGCTTCTTCGTCGGGTTGGAATGGTAAAGAAGGAATCTCATCTTGCCATGCTTGTAAATCCTCGAGCTTTGGTCTAGCTGCATCACGAGGAATTCGTACACGCCAATCACAAATTGGACAAGTATACTTTTCATCATCCTTGACTTTACCACGAGCAATCTTTAAACATTTACCATGGTACCTACTATTTGTTAGTGAAACTCATTAAGATAGAAAGGGAAAACATACCATTCATGACAAAGCTCACACTCAATCATCATACCAGCTTCAATCCTTCGACAAATACAAAACACTTCTCGAAATCTAGGATCCTCCCAACTATGAAGTTTTTCATCTGAAGGAGAAGGCTCGCGAGATAGTGGTTCAGCTGGAAGTCGAGGTTTATCTTGGCTGATGTCGAAACAATCCACATTTCGTTCCAAAACATATTCCATATGTTGTTTGAGAATATGGAGAGGAGCGTTTGCTTTGCCGAACAACTTCTTTCCTTTTCGCATCCAATCCTCATGTCGCTTTATCTCTTTCTCCAAATCAAGAGTACCACTTGGTTTGCTACCTAGACCTTGAAGCTCCTTTTGAAGTACGGCGACCTCTGAATAGGCTGGACGTTTCATGTAGTCTAGATCCCGACATCGGTCGTATAATGAGACGATTTGTTTATGAACTTCTCGATGCTTGTTCAATATCTGATCAACTTGAGCCAAAGTTTCTTGCGATACGGGCAACGAAGCAGCTTGAGCTTGTTGAGATAAAGCCTCCAATTGTGGATAGTGAACAGTCTCAGCACCAATGACTTCTTTGGCTTTTACTTCCCAATTCATACCGGCAACTTTTTGTTCCCTGTAATAGATCAAGTAATCGTTGTAATCCGGCACCCCAAGTTTGAGAGCTTCGTCGATAATATCACTGACCTCCTTCAGAGAGAGAAAGATTCCACGATTATCACGGGCTCGATCATTCCACTTCATTTGCTGAACTTCCTTCTCAAGCTTATCAATCTCAGGCATATCGACATTAAATCCACGTCCAACTTCGAGAAGTTCTTCGAATTCATTGGTACGTCGTGAAACAGGATGGGCCAAAGCTGCTTGGGCATCAGCTTGGAACTTTGTAATGGCACTGGCTCGCTCTCGTAAGTGGTCAATTTCAGGACAATGGAACCCAATTCTATCGGCATCTTTCAATAACTTGACAATGTTTTCGAACTTTCGTAATTCACGATCTCTCTCTTCCATTTCTGCCGCTCTACTTCCCTTGCGCCAAGCTTTTTCGTTCTTTCGTCGGTTCTGCTGCTTTCGAACGGTGTAGTTTGTCGCTTCTTCCACCCATTCGTTACATCGATCAACAAATTTCCTGAGTGAAGGGAGCGAGGGCAAATCATACGGGATGCGCTCTCCTTCGTTCAGAAGGGTGCGCAAAGTTTTCAGTGATGGATTTGCATCTTCTTCGAGATACTTTTCCACTTTCTCCTCCCAAATTTCAGGCAGACCTGCTTTGTCAGCGACTTTTTGATGCATGGTTGAAATGGCTTCTTCGGTACGACGATAGTGAAGAGTGTGGTCAATACCCGCAAATCTTTGTGCCTCGGGAATTTCGCAACATTCGTAAGTGCCTGCATGAAGGAGGCACAGGACTTTGCCGCTTTTGTTACACTTAAACCTTGAAATATATGCATAAGCTTTGCAGTGTGTGCACTGATACTCTTCTTCCGGTACGTCTTTTTCATCGATCTGAAAACCAATATGACATCTAGGACCAGCCCCTTCAATGACATCAGTAATCACACAAGTGTGACCATCTTCCTTGTGTCTATCAATGAATTCTTTTCTTTGTGAAACCTCTCGATCGCGAAGTCGTTCAAGAGCAGGGGCCAGCCATTTAGCGGTCTGTATGGTAACACCACCAGTTGCCGCACCTTCAGCCGCAGTCCATAGGAGTTCATCATGGGAAAAACATGGTTGTCGTCTAAATTGTTGAAGTCGTTCGACTCCAGACTCTCCAAAAGGTTCCCAATCAGTAGGTGCGAAATTAACGGCTTCGTTGAAATTGAATCCATGATTAAACCCAGCATGATACGCTTGGGGGAACGTGATGACGAATTGACCGGCTCTTTGATCTAAAGCATATACTCTAACACCTGCCTTTTTCAATTGTTCCGGGGTTAATAGTGTAACCAATTGGAATAATAAATCAGGCTGTGTTTCAAACAATTCGGGTACAGCTTCACGCATGGCGTTTTCGAATTTCTCGGCATCTTCCCCAGGAATTCCGTACCAAGTCTTTGTGGATCCAAAGTGCTGATAGTTTGCAGAATATGCGTAATGATCTTCATTGTGCCAACAGAAAGTAGAAAAGATCATGCCAACATAAAGCCAAGGTACCGTCATACCGGAAATATCCGACTTGATGTGTCGGAATAGAGATTCTCCATGAAGAGGCATGATTGTTAAATTCCAGGGATCGGTAGAGTAAGGATTTTGTGGTTGTCTCTCGATGGTTGGGAATCCACTTCCATGTGTAGTTGAATGAATGTCGGCACCGTATTCAACCTCAACGGTCTCCTCTAAGCTTGCAACCAATCGCCAAAATTCTCTTTCAATATCATCTTCCGTAACTGGTCGCGGGCAATTGAGAACTGGATCGAAGGGCATCTTATTTTGAAAGTATCCTTCCTTGAAGTCTGCCGCCTTTTCTTGGAATTGCTTGAGTGAGTAGATTCCACCTTCTTCAAATCCGAATTGCCCATCTCCAACTAAGCATCTAGGACAATGCCAGTCGAAATCAGGTTTGTGGGTGACCGGGGGATCAAGACATTGCATATGATGACCGTAATCGCATGATTCGCAAATCAGGATTCTATCGGCATCATCACCCTTTCCACAAGTCTCACATTTCTGGTTAAATTCTAAGTATGTGTCCTTAAAGATGGTAGAAGAGATAGAAGAGACAGAAGATAGAGAAGAGTTATCACTAACCTCTCCAGGCGTGGACGATCCACGTTCTCCTGGATTTCTAGGCGGTGTTGGTCGAAACTGGGTCATATGTGATCCAGCCACAGTTGGTACAGCATCTGCAGGGGTGCCATTAGCCGGGGATCTTGACCACCAATAATACATCAAGGTTTCTAATTTAAACCTTCAATGTTACAATGGCGCATTCGTTCAATGCATGATGAAAATGAAAATGGTAACTGTACCTTTCTTAAGTCGCTTGCTACGCCTTCCACCATTTTCGGCATCTTCTGGTGGCTGACTGCCTTTTCCCGAATCCAAACTTTCATGACTTAATTGTCTCTTGAGCAATGGATTAGAAGTAAAACCATTTAATACCGGGGCCGAACTGAGCGCAGAAGGTTTGTACTCGGGTGTGTTTTTGGCTGATGACATCGGACTATCGAATGGTCTTCGTGATGTTGGTGTAAAGCTGGCACTTGCCTCTCGTTCACGGCGATTGTTATTAACAGGCGTAAAAGATGCGGGCGTAGAATTAACAGCTGTAAACCCCCCAACATTTACCGGAGTAAAACCAGATGTAGCTTGTGGTTTTGGTACGACCGGGGCATCTAACATCGGAATATTCTTCATGCCCTTCTCAAATTCCTCCTTCATTACACTTGTGTTCAAAGCATCCGATGCGCGCATCGCGGGAGATTCACCCCTCAAACTTGATGGTGTATGTTGTACTGATCTCTTCATCGGTGAATTCGCAGGTGATGGTGTAAATGGTCCTCCGTATTCATATTCTAGCTGTTGATGTACTCCTGGTTTGGCCAATCGTAGATATTCTTCGTATGGATGCAACCATCTTTGATATGAATTCTTCAATGACGTTGATAATGAGGACATGATCTTCCCACTGTATCCCAAATCTCTACCAATCTCGGCCCATTTCTTAAGCTTGCAAACTTTCTCGAACCCACCCCTCGTTTCAACAGCCTTCTTAAGTTTGTACAGATCGAGAGGTCGTTTATCGACGCTAGGAAAACGATTGAGATTCGTTCCATGTTGTTTATGGTATTTCGCAAGTTGATCAAGATATGTAAGATTCGCTCGTGTGCCTTGAAGTTGTTAGCAGTGAAATGGTGGAGAAAGTAGGATTGAGTCAGGGATGGGGGTTGCGATTAAACTTACTGCCTTCGACTGAATTTAATTCTTGTTTGCGCGTGCGGAAGTGGAAGTGCTATGAATTGTTAGAGCAAATTTGCCAATACATCATGCCTTTAAAGAAAGAGTGTAATCCCCAGTCCCGTAAGATGATTATGGTATCGCGATAGAAATTAATACGTGGTGGTGAACGTACCTCGGTGTCAATCGCAAAGTCTGGTTTCCAGGTATCCGGAGGGATAATCTTGCAGATACCAAATTGTGAAGCTTCCGGCGCAATGCTCCTGATATATGCATATGGATCCTTAAATTCCTCTGCCGTTGGTCTATACGTTGGCGCTTCTTGTAAACCATGAGGACGCATCTTTTTGGTCGTCTCTCGGCTAGCAGTTGGTTGTCCCCTCCTCTCTACACTGGTTAAATCTAAAGGTGAAGATTTCATCGCACTCAAAGCTGTGGGAGCCGCTGCTGGATTGGAAGAATTTCCATTTCCATTTGACTTTCCTCGATTGGAATTTGAGTTGCCGTTGGGTGTACCGATGGAAGGAGAGGCTCGCATGGTTGAGCTCGAAGCCGTCGTGCTCATAGGTACCTGAACCATATTGGCGATTTAAACCACCAGAGGGGGGTAGGTAGGAGGTAAGATAGTTGTACGTTGATATTGATCGTGAATTGAAGAGGAAACTTAAATTATCGACATCGAATTAAGGAATCGTGAAAAAGATATAGGTGTACCTATCGTTATGTAGAATATTTCTAGTTTTCCCGGTGCAAAGTAAGGTAAGGCAGACGGGGAAAAGAGAGGGAAAATGACAGAAGGTGTGGTGGTTGGTTGGTGGTGCTAATATCCAACTCAACCCAAACCCATATCAAATTTAGTAGGATAAACCAGACTGATTAGTCTCGATTGGGTTATTACCTAGTTGTTGATCCCCTCATACGGTTTTCGAAAGGTGAATTGTGGTTGGTGAGGGTAGAGGAAGTGGTGAAGATGGTTGAAGATGGTGAAGGGGTTTGTTTATTCATTCGTATATTCAAGGTGTTGTGATGTGGTGCGGTGTATGTGAATGAATGAAGTTGCAGGTGGATGTGGATGTGGTGAGGAAAGGATGAGATGAGATATGAGATGAGATGATTGATTGATTACCTCCAGCTAGTACCTATGTGGAGGGTGGAGGGTGGAGGGCGGATAGAGAGGTTCAGGTTCCAGTTACGAGAGATCAATGATAGATACCAGACCCGGCTAAGAAACCCTTCATGTACGGTACTGCGGATGGGTTAAATGTGGAGAAAAGAAAGGGAAAAAAGGGAAGGGAAGGAAAGGGAAGGGAAGATTTGAAAGGTTCTTGATTTTTGGGTTGGGTTGGAACTTGGATGGAAATGGCACAGTCAGTACTGTAGGTAGAAGATACCTAGGTGGTAAGGTAAGGTAAGGTAAGGTGGTAAGGTAGTCAAGGTATGATTTTTGAAGAGTGGAGTAGAGCAGTAGGTAGGTAGACTAGGTACTAGGTAGGTACTAGGTACTCTTTTTTTATGTTACGGTAGGCAGGAAAGGAAAATCGAAAATCGAGAATCAACTTCATCAAGGTCATTATTATTATTATTACTATCAAATTGGACAAATTGTCCCAAGCCCTACCTGAAGTATCCATATAGATGGAACGGCTTTCTGTCTATACTATACCTATGTAGGTAGGTATTTCTCATAGGTATATGTTATCAATTATCCTTGCATTTGTGGGTGATTATTGATTGATAAAGAAGATGGATGTTGATGAACCTAGATACTGCAGGTGTAGATCAATAATACCTGAGTACCTAGGTACCTAGTATTCAAATACCTAGGATAAGATAATTGTATGAAAACGTGAGAATCTCTCAATAATGATGTGGTCGGTTTAGATATAAAGAATTAATTCTGATTCTTTCACCTGGTGTAATTATTTTCTCGATCATTTCATTCATTTGGTAGGGAAAGGTAAAGAAAAGAAAAGGTCCTGTCTGGGTCGATAGATATTCACATTCCCCCCGTCTCAATCTCATTCGATGCTTTTCCAAGGTTCCTTATGTGATTTATATTGCATGGGGCCAAATTTCAACCTCAGGCAACATGTCGTTAGAATGACCAATGAAAATCATTTGACGTTGATAAATCACGATATTGGTTTAGCTTCAGATGATTATGTCTGATGTTCATAAAAGATGTGTAAGGTTTGTGCAAGGATGAATGAGAAAAAGTGGAACCGGTGGCTCAGGGTGGATAAAATCTAGAATAGATTTCGGGATAACCGATTTTGGAGTAATTAATAAAATTGAACTGACTGACTGGATCTTGGTTCTTGATCTTTGATATCGTTCATGCGAACTCAAAAATGATATGTGAGTACTGAGGACCGATGATGATATATACCTAGGAGGTATCAGGACTACCCCGAGTTATGACATTAGGTAATGTTATACGGTACTTGGGTTTTATTAGTATGGAAGTGGAAGTGGAAGTCAAAGTAATAATGTTTTAGAGTAGAGAGAACAACATATCTCATATATCCAACTAGCATCTTACTGCTTACTGCTTACCAGGTGCTTACTAAGGCATCGATATATATATACATCAATTTATTAATTATTTCAATTAGGAAGGTCTTATTATTTATTGTTGTTGTTGTTCTCTTTATTTACGATGTTGTATTTTTCATCTGATGTTTCCAAGTTGCGGATGCTAAGGCTGACTCGGACTCGGTGGCTTACCTACTTATTCTATGCCGTTCTATAAGGTAAACACTAAAACACCAACCATACAAGCATCCAAGCATACTCCGTACAAGCATACAAATCAACATCCAATCTCTAGCCAGGATTTAATGCTATGCTACGACTACCTAGTATGCTATGATGTATCACCACTCCAGACTATAATTGAACGTCCGTCTCCCAGTACAAGGCAATACCTAGTACCTCCTAATGCACTGGAATAACCAATACCGTAGCGGCGTGGCAATAATCAAGCATACATTCCGTCAAGAACCATCAACAATCAAATGACCATACATCCATCCATCCATCACTGGACGATAATCTGAAGAAACCCCAAAAGAAACAAAACAAAAGGATATAAAAATATAATTTTATATCTTCATCTTCCAACACATGACAACAAACAAACAAAAATGGCCATCGACCGTCCCATCCCTTCCTTTTACTGTTGTTACCTTCTCCGATCAACCATTCGACATAGCGCTTTATATATCGGATCGACACCCAATCCAGGTAAGTTCTCAGTTCTCAGTTCTCAATCCTCGATATCCAGATCACCCAGATCACCCAGATCATCCAGATCATCCCAATTCATCCAATCCAATCCAATCCAAAATACATACAAATAAAAATATCCATCGAGTGAGCATAAACATACATACATGCCCATCACTAGGTACACACACATACACACAAATACTAACCCCCCAACCCATGAAAATCTAGTCAGACGACTTCGGCAACATAATGGATTGGCCAAAGGTGGTGCCGTGCGAACCAGCCGCGGTTCCTTGCGACCGTGGGAAATGACTTGTATGGTTACGGGCTTCCCCAGTTCCATTGCGGCGTTGCAGTTTGAGTAAGTTTTCTTTTGGGGTTTTGGGCTTTGGGTTTTGGGCTTTGTCACATGATTTGGTGGTTGGTTTTCACGTGCGGTTTTCGCATGGAGATGGATAGGTGGGTATTTAGGTCTTTATTGTGAGATGGGGTTGAGTGGAGTGGAGATATTTGGGGATATTTGGGGATTTGGTATCCCTTATATGGATTCTTCCACGATTCCTCAATTCCCCTTCCTTCCTCCCTTCATCTCCATCAATATATAATCAACCCCATAAATATAACCTATCTATCCCCTCCCATTCCATCCCAACCCATCAACTAACCTCCCCTCTCTCAGATGGGCATGGCAAAACCCCCACACAACCCACCACATCCCACCCCTCTCCCGCCTCTCCCACGCCACCCAAAAGAAACGATCCGGCCACCCCAAACGTCCCCGCCCCACCATCCAATCCACACTCTCCAACCTGCACCTCCTCCTCAGCGTCCCTTCCTTCTCCCGCTGGCCACTAGAAGTCCGCTTTTTCGCTCCAGATCTCCATCGGGCTTGGATTAAATGGTCGTCGATAGGCGCTGCGGCAAATCCTTTGAGAGCTTCGCTATCTGTCGTTACGGATTTTGCAGAGGGCGGTGAGGAGCATGCTGAGGAGGAGCATGCGGAGAATAGAGAAGATCCCGCACGGAATCATGGAATCTCAGCCCTAAACATCACCTACGAACCCAGCACCCCACATCTAGAAAAAGGACGGAAAATCTTCCGTCCAAATCCCCAAATGGAAATCTCCTGCACCTGCACCATCTGCAAGGAATCCCTCGCCCATAACTCGGGCCTCTATACCATCTGTCCAAATATCAAATGTGACACCGTCACGCATATCAAGTGTCTGAGTCATCATTTCTTGCAAACTGAATTGCATACGCATACGAACCGAGTTGTATTGGATGACAATAAGTCGTTGGATATCCTTCCGGTAGGTGGTGCTTGTCCCGGTTGTGGGGTCAAGGTCGGTTGGATTGATGTTGTGAGGGAATTGTCGTTGAGGGTTAGGGGGGAGAAGGTGTTGGGCAGGTTGTTGGGGGGTGGGAGGGGGAGGGGGAAAGGGAACGGGAAGGGGAATGGGTCGGCGGTTGTGGAGTCTGAGGAGGAAGAGGAGGAGGAAGAAGAAGAAGAAGAAGCGAATGGGTTTTTGAATTACCTCGATGATGACGATGATGATGATGATAACGATGATTCCGATACAAGTCTTACGAGTACGAATCAGCAATCACAGGTACAGAAACACGTGAAGGAGAAAAAGAAGGAGAAAAAGAAGGATATCAAGAAAAAGAAAATATCCAATACCTCCAAACTCATCACGGTGATTGAGGATAGCGATGAAGATGATGATGAAGATGAAGATGTATAAAACATCTATAGAAACGCATTCAAAAATCAATAGAAAATATAAATTAAAATAAATTAAATTAATCATCTTCATATCTTTTCAAAATCATCCTCTGCCGTAGATTTAGAGATTTATTGTTTAATGAATTATTTAATGAATCATAAAAGTACGAATCGAAATTGAAATTGAATAATCATTATACTAATACTAATACTACTAATACTAATTAAATCGTCCTTGTACAGTGGATCTCTCGGGGATATGTACATATACCTAGGTATCTTATGAGACTCGAGTGGAAAATTGAAATCGGATATTGGATTTCTTTTGGTTTGGGTAGGTAGGTATTTAGGTAGGTAGGTAGGTAGGTAGGTAGGTAGGTAGGTAGGTAGGTAGGTAGGTAGGTAGGTAGGTAGGTATTTATTTGGGTAGGTAGGTATTGATTGATAGCTTCTCATTGTTCGAGTGGAACTCGGATAATGAAATAAAAGGGGGGGAAGGAGGGTTCGCTAAGTTAGGAAAAAGTTAGAAGGGAGTTAGAAAGAAGTTAGGAAGGAGTTAGAAGAAAGTTAGAAAAAAGTTAGAAGGGAGTTAGAAGGGAGTTAGAAGGAAGTTAGAAAAGAGTTAGAAAAAAGTTAGGAGGGAGTTAGAAGGGAGTTATGATGGAGAGAGAGGGGTGAGGGGGAGAGGGAGGAAGGGGAGGAAGGGGAGGAAGGGGGGTCGGAATTAGTATTGATTGGATTGGATTGGATTGGATTTAAGTTGATAGAATACTGGAAAATTAATATCAATATCTTAATCTTATCCCAAATCTCATCTCCAAATCTCATCTCACCTTCAAATCTTCAAAATAAGCCCTCACGCCATTTCCTCAATCTCAATATCAATATCAATATCAATCTCAATATCAATATCAATATCAATCTCAATATCAATATCAATCTCAATCTCAATATCAATATCAATCTCAATCTCAATATCAATATCAATATCAATATCAATCTCAATCTCAATATCAATATCAATATCAATATCAATATCAATATCAATATCAATATCAATATCAATATCAATATCAATATCAATCTCAATCTCAATCTCAATCTCAATCTCAATCTCAATCTCAATATCAATCTCAATCTCAATATTCAACAATTAAAACGATTTATCTATCTATCTATCTAGTTTAGTCTGGTCTGGTTTGGTATGGTTTGGTCTGGTGAAGTCTGGTGAAGTCCATCCTTTCCTTTTTAAAAAAGATGAGATTTTATTATAGTGGTGGAATGGGGGGAGAAGGAGGAAGGGGGGAGAGGAGGGGAGAGGGAGATGGGAGATGGGAGATATGCTATGCTAGTGCTGGATATTTCTTTGTGTGTTGTAAATGGATGGATGGTTGGTTGGCTTGGGTGACTTGGGGGGCTTGGGGGGGCTTGCGTATATATAGATGTTGTTATTGGGTGGGTAGGTTGGTAGATGGGTAGATGGGTGTGGTAGGTATGATATATGGATTTAGGAGAGAGAAAGAAAAAGAAGAAGAAGAAGGAGAAGAAGAAAAAAAAGAAGAAAAAAAAAAAAGAAAAAAAAAAAAAAAAA
>JANPYM010000004.1:1794491-1826005 GCA_025890175.1 Ciborinia camelliae
AAAAAAAAAAAGAAAAAAAAAAAGAAAAAAAAAAAAAAAAAAAGAAAAAGAAAAAAAAAAGAAAAAGGAGAAGAAAAAGAAAAAGGAGAAGAAGAAGGAGAAGAAGAAGGAAAAAAAGAAGGAAAAAAAGAAGGAGAAGGAGAAGGAGAAGGAGAAGGAGAAGGAGAAGAAGAAGAAGAAGGAGAAGGAGAAGGGGGAGAGGGGGAGAGGGGGAGGAGAAGGGGAGATTATATATAGGTTATATACAGTAATTATTTTGATCCTGTATTACCAAGTCTCAAATATCAAGTATCAAGTAAACAAAACTTGAAAAATAACATGATTAAAAGAATGCTTGATTCGATGTTTGAATGTTGAAATAACTATTCTTCTATATCCACCAGACAGGTCCTGATTGTATAGTTGTAGACTCAACATTTACACCCTTTGATTGTCCGATTCCACATTCCCCAAACAAACATTAAATATTCCACAGTATTTAAAAGAGCTTCAGCTCTTTACAACAATAGAATGTCCATCCAAAGCTAATAGATCTCTTTCAAGAGCTTCGCTAATATCCCCTATATATTTACATTTGAGATAGAGCTACGTATTATAGCACTTGGATCAGACAATATTAGTTCATCAAACTTCGATAACATATACTGCTACGCTTTTCTACCCATATCTCTCAGAGGCCCTGACTTTGCATAAATGACGAGTATGTCCCTTCTCTCCAACTCCGCACCGGGGCGGCGCAGTATGATGACTTTGCAATGGTGGCTTTAATAGACAGTGGAAAAGATAAATGTCCAATCTCTTAAAATACGGCCCGCGAATCTAGCTTTGAGATATCAAAAAACATACTGGTGAATTTA
This sequence comes from Ciborinia camelliae, assembly GCA_025890175.1. Classification (NCBI taxonomy): domain Eukaryota; kingdom Fungi; phylum Ascomycota; class Leotiomycetes; order Helotiales; family Sclerotiniaceae; genus Ciborinia; species Ciborinia camelliae. The sequence goes on from JANPYM010000004.1 coordinate 1,795,349, forward strand.
ACTTGTTGATTGAATGTGAGGTAAATAATCACTCTACGTTGTTTCAAATGACATTTTCCCTGGCTTTCTGCTTCCGTTCTTCATCTTAGTTTGGTAAAATGCATGAATGTTGAGGATTTCTTCTTGTATGCTTGCTTTGTCACATTCGAAGTGGACTTGCTGGGGGATTGAGTTGATAGATACATCATCGGACCAAATTGTCGGGGTGAAATGTGCACAAAAATAAAAGGAGCCGTAGTGTCCACAATTACAGTTATAAAAACCATTATCTCTTCGTATTTGTTGATCCAAAGGGATTTCATTTGTGGGTCTTCGAAACTCCAGATTCTGGCCCTCTAGGTCCCGGGAAATTCCGCTACTGATCGCTGCAGTCTCTAATCGTTGATTCTGGTCCCTAAGTTCCTTGCTGAGTCTGTTGAATAGGGAGGGTATGTTGAATTGCTTAGCCCGCTGGCGCATGCGCGGACATGGGGCATATTGAGTGTTACCGGCCTTGTCCTGGCTGTCTGGAGATTGTAAATAATCAACCGTATCAAGGTCACGTTCGACGACTGGAAGTATTCCTTTTAGAAGTTTTCTTCGATGTGGCTCCCAAAAGGCGCGCTTGGCCCATTGATTCATCATATAACAGAAGATTTCAATGAGAACACAAGTGCTGATGAATAACCAAATTTTGAGCGCGGAAGGTTTCGTATATATGTCGAGTAACCAATAAATGTGTAAGCCGTAGAGATAACGTAGCCAAAGGTTAAACAAACATTTCTGTAGAAGAGTATCATCACCCTTTCGGGGAGCTTCGGACATTTCCGTGGTTGAAAACCCGTACATAATATATTTGCAGCAGAAAAACGTTGATTGTACTATATAGTAAGAATTTATGAAGGAAATTTGGATGGGGAATTGTCTGATGGAATGTGTAGGATGTAGGATTTAAGATGTAGGTATTGAGAAAAGGATTACTCTTTTGTATCTCAAGTTAAAGACGTTGTGCAGTGCGATCGCTTATATAATCCCAGGACAATTTGTGGAAGGATCCAACACAAGTCATGTCTTATTACCTAGTGATGAGTACTTGGAAGTGATTTTATCAAAGTGACCTGATCATTGATGTCACCATATAGAAGTGCCAAGATCCAGATCCAGTGATGGTCTGTTAATCGACTCCGTTTTCAACGTTCCGGCTCATCAATGGTCAAGGCGTATAATAGATTAGCCCCTTGGTACCCCGCCGCTTGATACTTATTAGTGGGTATCTAGATAGCTACCTACCGAAAGCTATGATTTGATATTCGTATTACCGAGTTAGGAGCCCGTTCATATGGTTTGTGCTAAAAAAAAGTTAAGCCCCAGAAATCTTTTGGTTGTTAGACCCGAATTAGAAGATCAAAAGGGTCCTATAAGCCTTTTAAGTCTCAGGGAACTGTTGATCGTCAGATTTGAATTAGAACATTCAAGAGTATCGGAGCCCCAAAGATCATTTGATTATTCAATTCAAAATAGAATATTGAAAAGTATAGTAAAGTCTCCGCTTTGGAAGATATCATATCACTGCCGAAATTATAAGACCTTTTGCCAGTGATTCTCAAACCTGAAATGAAAGCCTCCATATTTAGTCTGCTAATTCGGACTAATGGGTCGATATCAAGACTTCTGAGTCATCTAATCATCCATCTCCTACTAGTTTGAGCCTTTGCACAGAACCGCATTTCTTTAAAATCTTATACCCACAAACCGTCAGTGTTCTACTTAATATACTAACGTAAAACTGTGGCGTGTATTAAGACTCTAACACAGTAAATATATCAGACGTATGAAACGGAGATTTTATTATTTACTTGGGTAAATATCACTTAATATTGGCGTTGGCAATACCATGGGGATGGTGGAGACGAATAATACTAGTGTTTACACTGTATATTGTATTTCGACTTGTTTTCTAGAACTACACTAATCCAGCTGGATGATCCCTGGAGAGCCGACTATCACGGGTTAAATCCATGTGTATATGCTAGAAATATGATGGAAGCTAAAAGCAACCATACTAACATTGAGCCACACTAGACCACGAAAGGCAACCCTGGTCGTCCCACTTGATAATATTGTTGGAAGAACACGTGCTGTACTGTATTCTCTATATTTGTTGGTATAAACTTGGTGGATTCAAAGTGTAAAGTACTTTATGCTAAATGTGTATGTATGATGATTCTTGATTTCTATAATATTATAAAGTGATCCTTTATATAGAGATGTTGAAGTGCTGTTCCTGCCCCAGTACATATGCTACGGCTCGTACGGTCCCCTTGTACGCTTCGTACGGCCCCTATGTACGGTCACATCATTGTACCGACAATATTACATTCACCATGCTACTTACTCCTCTCTGACCATATTAGGATTAGCGTACACACTAGTCCCATATACCGTAGCATATATCCTCCCACTACAGCAGTACATAGTTTAAGCTACACACAATATAATCTTTGTCCAACGAATATAAACCCTATACCTGCTTAATAATCCACCCCAGCTACTGTGCTGTATCACTAGCGCGGGCCTAGTGGTACATCACTCTCATATTATGTGATTATCCCGATAATTCTTTTTAAAAAAAGGTAGTATGTACCATTATAAGGGCCTATATACGGACTACGAGAAATACTGAGCAGAAAGCTGCAAAGCTTTAGTTCAAGGAACCTATATGATATGCAGAATTCACTCAGTTGTAAGGATTTTACGTTGCCAGTGGAACGTTTCTACGATATATACGGTATCTACGGTATCTACGGTAAAAAGAAATGTGATGTTCTACGTTTCTGCGACTCTGCCATATTGACTCCCTCTTCTATATAAGAGAGTCTCCAACCTGGCCAAACTCTTTCTAATACATCTTCATGAAAATTTATTATATCGATTTACATCGCAACAAAAAACATACAGAATCTCGATCCACCTCAGTCCACTAGCTGAACGACGCCAATCAGCTTTATCTACGTCCACTGATTCATACTCATCACAAATCTACAAATCTCTTGGGAACATTCGCCTTCCGGAAACCTGCAAGAAGGAGAAAAAGAGTTTGATCTTACATAAAACAGCTTCCATTATTTGCAACCAGCAAGCTTCTAGTACAACTCTACATGATGGAGAGTTTAGAGGAAAGCCTAGATGCCATGGTGGTTGAAGATACGAGAATCAAATCACCAGAAAGCAAAGTTTGTGCTCTCCTTGAGAAACTTCCTCGTGGTAAGTGGCCAATTCCCCTGTCGATGTGTTGAAAAAACTAATGAAAATGGCAGAGATTCGTGACACAATATGGCGATACCTTCTCGTGAAGCCAGTGGCAATTAAACCAATAATTCGAGTAAAGGAGAAAACGTGGAAAACCGGAACACCAGGTGAGGAACATGAACATTCGAGACATGAACAGAGATATTCCTACGATTGGGCCCAGATCTCTGAAGGAGAGAACAATAGTGTCAGAGCTATACGTCAAAATATCTCATGGACCACAAACCCTATCCAGGAGCAGCTAAGACTCATCGAGAATGGTGTCGACCATTTCAAGATTGATGATCATCATGAGCCCGGCTCTCAAATATCTTGCTTAGTCCACCATCGAAACGGATTCGGTCCTCAGATTATTAATAGTTCTGAAGTACTGCTCCAGCCATTTGGTACTGTTATCAATATCATGCGCACCTGCAAACAAATCGAGGAAGAATGCGCTGCAGTTCTGTATGGGAATAATACATATCAGTTTAATACAGAATCCTGTCATCCGGAGAGTGATCTGGATCCTGGTTCTGGATGGAAAATCACTGGCTTTCCTCACTTCAGAAAAATACCTAGCAAGGCCGAAGTTTCCAAGGCTATAGATGAGCTTTTAAACTCCGACAGCTATCTGCTGTTCGTTCATACAGATCCATTCATTCGCTTTCTTGCATACATCGGACGAAGAAATGCTTTGCTTTTGCGCGATATCAAGCTCGATGGCATGTTCAAATCGAAAATAATGAGTATCAATTCTTTCCTTGGCTTTGGTTCAATATTGCCAATATATACACTTATACTGCGAGAGATCTGTCCAAGCTTATCTAAGCTCACTCTTCATCAGTGCAATAAGCTTGATTGTTGGACAGATGATCTCGAAAAGCCTGATGGGATGAGCGATGAAGATATGATGGACAGTATTATAGCCAAAGTGGTCCTGGGTCTACCACATCTACAAGAAGTTCAGCTAGGTGCTTACTCCAAAGTTCCAATGGCTCCTGAAGGTCTGGATGAATGGGGCAAGTCTGTGCAATGGATGAGGTTTGTCGATGAAAGACATAGATACCAGCAATCGAAAGCGGAAACCTCAGACAATACCTCAATTAACAATATCGGCCCAAGACACATCGTAGTCCGGAGTGGTAGCAGCCCTCGCACCAGGCGCTCAGCGACAATGTTTGATTTTAGTTACGCTATGACAACCTTCTCCTGGACTTTGACCATTTGCCCGTGCAAAACTATTCCAGGCCATGATGGGGTACCCGTGCTACGAGAGCCTAAGGATCAAGATCAGTATGGGTATTTACCGGATCAATCAAATCTTGTCTGGAGATGTCTAGATGCGCATGGAGGTAGGAGGACTTATGGTGGTGGCATTTTTGATATTGCAGAGAAATTCGACAACGAAATTTCACCCTCTACTGTTCCTTGATTAACGAAGAAAGGAACGTTATTAAGAGAAAACTTAATAATACTATATCGGCATTGAGTTCTACGGAGCGTATTTTCGCTGCAGCGAAACTCAGGAGGCAGAGATATGATACATTTCTACTCACTGAAGGAGCGATAGGTTCTCGGACAAATGGTTCTACGTTTGTACCAACAATTATCTAGATAGTTAATGTATGTGAACGCTGCTGTATCGAGCTGGGTCACTTACTAGTTGATAATCAATTCCGTTCCCTATTAAACCTTTCAGAATGCGTGATGTGCCTGAATGAACTGAAAAGAATCCCGTTGAAATTTCTGATAAGTATGACTCTTTGATGTATGCGTGAGAGAATATTAGGCATCTGAAGAAGCAGAAACAGATATTGCGGGAAGGTTACTGCCACCCACTACTTTCCTATTGCTTTTATGACATCTTTTCCGGCAAGGGAAGAGTTGAGACATTTTCTTAAAATTAAATAAGATCAATGGAGCAACAGTGGGCACATGAATTCCTAAAACGACATGAAAGTTGAACGCAATAATATTCCAGCAATATTTTCTTCGTCGTTTCAGGCTAAAATAGGTAAGATTATTTAATTCGAATGGAATCAAGTGATGTTGAGATTGAATATAATTTTTGAAAGTTGGAAAATGTTTGATGAATCCGTATACCAGCTGTTGGAAGCATATTTTCTTGGCCACTTGGACTGACTAGGTAGACTGTTAATAGAAAGGCATGATACTTAAACGAATGAAAAGCACAAATGCGAAGAATGATGTTCAACACCCATGGTTCCCTGAGATCCCAAGGAAAAATTTCAATACCACTTCAAATCAAATTCCTGAGGAGTTGGGTAGAGTATATTTAGTATGCGCTCCCACTGGATATAGGAAACGCTCAAAACGGACACACAATTTGCATGCAGGGTTAGAATATGATATTACCGTTGAATTTGCGATAAGAAATTCAGGAGTTGAATGCAGTATCTAAAGCCCGAGAGATCATTCGATTGTCTGAAATAATTTCGGGCATTTTTAGGTGGATGGACCATCGATGTTTGAGAAAATGATGCTCATATATTGTCTCCTACTGTATTCATCACAAATTATGCTTCGTCTTCCTTATCAAATGCTTGTTAACTGGTGTCAACGGCTCCTTTCCCTTCAACACAGCATCGATGTTCTTAATAGACAATTCCTCAAATCCGATATGCCTACAAGAGAGTCAGCAAGGTTCAAAGTATTGCAGCAAAATAACATACGTTTCAAGGGTTCCACCAGCATTATGGCTAGTAAGTGTAACATTCCTCGAAGCCTTCAATCTATCATTCACCCTAGGTTCATGCTCATGAACATCCAATCCCACACCCACCAACTTTCCAGACTCAACCGCGTCAGCCAATGCTTCTTCGTCCACCAAAATTCCTCTCGCAATATTCACAAATCTACCCCCCTCCTTGAATTTACTCAATCTCCCTCGATCTAGAAATTTCCCTCCATCGGGAGAAGCAGGTGTGGCTAGAACTACACAGTCACTCAGGGCTAACATCTCATCTAAATTCGTAAAGAATTTCGCTTCGATTTCTGCTTCTTGAGAGGGAGTTTTTCGAATGATGTCGTAGTAGAGGATTTTCATCCCGAAGGCTAGGTAGGCTTTGCGCGCAATGTTATAACCGATGTTTCCAAGCCCCACAATACCGAGAGTATGACCGCGTGGGTTATGAGAAATAACTACGGCGTTGGTGTGGCAATCTTGGAACGATGTTGCTCCTGAACGAGCAGCTTGTGTGCACCTGACTGATATCAGTACTTGTTTGTGACATGTGATCGCGGTATTGGGGGAGGGAGGGGGGAAGGAAGTTTTTCCAACCAATTGAGGTTTCTGAATGTGGCTAGAATCAAAAAAATAGCAAAATCTGCCACTGATTCGGTAGTAGCTCCAGCACTGTAAGATCATGTCAGTCACGTGTGGGTGGAAGTCCAGTAGTCACTCCGTACCTGTTACAATACACGATGCCTGCCCACACCATCAAATCAGCATTTTAAAATCAACATGTGTCACACAGGAGCCTCATACCTCTCTGAGCCAGAAGATCCACATCTGCCCAATCAAAGCCTGCCCCAGCAGATGCAAAAATCTGGCACGATTCCGGTATCAAGGGAATGAGTTCCGTATCCCATCTTCCCATTTCACCACCAGTATTCCAAAATGGTCTGAAGATGGCGGAGAAATTACCCCATCTTCTTTCTTTCAAGCCTTTCATAAATTCATCACGTTGACGCTCTTCTGTCGAGGGTCGTATGATCGTAAAATCCTCCGCGAATTGTGCATAGAGATCGAGGTTCCATTTTACTGGATCTCCAATGTGTAAAACAATCGGTTTTTCTTTGATCATAGCCATGATGATATCAAGAAAAACAAAAATCGAAATGGAATTCGAACAGCGATTCGGGGTAATGATGAAGGATGCAATGACAAGTGGTCGCAGAAGACTGGAGAAGTGGAATGATTGAGGTTGGGAAGCTCCCGACCACTCGGCTAAGGGCTTGTCGTGGCCAAAGAACGTTATTTGGCTGTAGCCAATAATATTTATATATATTCACTTCATATGCAACTATCCATGTCAGAAGTGCCTTCCCACACCTGCCCGACTTCGTGTAACGTGCTACGCGCCGTTTTACTTCTCTAAGCCAATCATTAACCTAGTATAGGACACAATGGACACCTGATACTACACTTGAGATATATGAATGCAAAGGTGTTGATATCATCAAATAACATTGATTGGATGGGACTCCCGTACAACATCTGCATCAACAACCTCCCGCTGGGGTAAAAAGCCAATGCCTAGATGCCTCAGGATTTAACGCCTTGGATTCGTACCGAGGCCGGCAACAGACTTACCAACATTCGGAACGCTCCAGCTGCAGTCCCCGAACGAGACCGATGCAAACTAAAATTCGGAATTTTTATAGGAGCTTATGTAGTGCCCGGCAGTTCTTGCATGATACGTACAACAAGGAGAGCAAGTTTTCGGCGCAGGGTAAAATTCGCGAAGAGAGTTTAACGTTGCTTGCTGGGTCGACTATTGAGCCTACCGAGAAGATTGAGTTGATATTTGATGTTGTGGCTCAGACAGCTCAGCCGGAGTTTTCCTTAATTAATTATTGAGGAATAATACGCCAATATCTATACACTTATAACCATATCAAACCCCGCTGGATTTTGCTTCTGAGCGTTCCATAATCGCAAAGTAAAGTCACTATCCGATCTTTCAATCCCGCCTCCTTCACTCTATTTGACGCATTTGAGCCAATGCATGCGAAGCTCACCAAATCAACATTTATAGACATTTGGTTCGAAACATTCGGACTATTCACGATGGTTGTGCAAACAGGTTCAGATGAATCCTCCGCCAAGGAGTTACCAAATGCTTTCGGTTCCGTCTCCTCACGATCTTTCATCGTAACATTTCATCTTCCGTGTTCAATCCCCGAACATTTCTTGAGGATATATGAACAGTGCTTCCAATAGTCCGGACTGCAGTTCAAAAATGAGGCTTCTTGATTCTTAAATCCGATCAAAACATTTATATCATTTGAAAAATCCAATTCCTATCGAAAATTAAATCGTATCCATACATTCAGAGCTCATATATGGTCTGCTGGTCCGGACTATTGGACAACCCCTATGAACGACTGAATGAGGACAGATGCGAAAGGATTGAAGTATCTATCTTGATTGAAATTACAATTATCGAATTTATTTCAAGGGAATCACATTATGGACATATGATGAAGAGAAACCCCTGAGTTTGGAAAGTGTTGAGGTGGGTGGTTTCTATGATACATGAATGTAACCCCTCATCTAAAAAGATTCCCAGATTGGTGTCTTGCAGAAATCGGCTGTACAATGCTTGCATATCACATACTGGTTTGTGCAACACGGTACCTACATTTGCCAAAAAATCCTTTTCAAAAGATTGGCAATTACCAGATGAGAATTTTAAGAATGCCGAAAATAAGTTATTGAAAGTTGCAGCTGACTAATGGTAAATATATAGGTCAATGAGATAAGGGAATGTCCTTGGTGGGCAATATTTGCCTTCGTTTAGTTTACGTTAAAGCATGCTTTCATTGTCTCCTCGTGGCTAATATTCTGTTTATAAAGCTTACCATGACCCGGACAATCTTATGGATCGTGTTTAGTACACTGTCTATGAAATGTGGTTAACAAGAGTCTGCTCTGCAGTTGTAAAATGACGGACTCTTAACTTTTGAACTCCCCTACCACATCATCTAATTTATCATATTCACCATACTTTCAAGTATGAGCAGAAGAACAAAGTATTGGAACCACCATCCAAAAGGGAAGGTTGGTTTTCTATCATCATCGACGGTATTATTTCAAAGAAAATCGAAAAATCGAAAGAATGGTTGCGCCACTCAAAAATAAATCCTTCTACCCTACACTCATTTGCCTCTGTATATGTATCTTCATCGCCACGTTAGACAGTGTCATTGTAGCGGCCAGTCTTCCCGCAATAGCCACTGCCCTAAAGGCTACAAGCAGTCAAGCATATTGGTGCGGATCTGGGTTTCTCTTTGCACAAACTGTTACACAACCGATTTACGGGGGATTTGCCGAGACATTGGGATATAAATTTTGTTTGCTATTAGCTTTGGGCATTTTTACAAGTGCCAGTCTATTATGTGCGTTGGCGCAGAATATTGGCTGGCTTATTGGGGGGAGAGTGGTATATTTTTGTCCAAAATCGTAATCTAGGAGGACTAGCGAAATGCTGATGTGGGTTTTAGGTTCAGGGACTTGGATCTGCTGGAATTAATGTGATGGTTAATGTTATTATGGCGGATTTAGTGCCTCTTGATCAGAGAGCTATGTTCATGGGCATGATGCAGTTGAGTAGTGCTTTTGGACTGTGTTCTGGAGTAATTATCGGTGCAACTGTTTCAGAGCGTGCAACTTGGAGATGGTGGGTTGAGAGCCACGTATTTTTGAGGAGCATTCAATTATTGATGAAAGTTGTAGGATCTTTTATATCAACCTTCCCATTTGCATACCAACTATGTTCGCCATCTTTATTTTCCTCAAGCAAAAAGTCGGGCCGAGAGATGTCATGGTGAAGTTAAAGAATTTTGATTTCATCGGTATGGCTTTCTTCACGGGATCTTTGGTCTCGGTTTTGTATGGAGTAACTGGTGGCGGAATATCATATTCCTGGTCCTCTGGGAATATTATTGTGTCACTAGTCATCGGGGTCGTCGGAGTGACTCTCACAGCGGTCTACGAAGGATTTATTGCATCAAATCCCATGATTCCACCACGCATCTTCAAAGACCGCACTGCATCATTGGGATATTTAATGACCTGGTGTCAAGCATTTGTTCTTTGGGCCTATACTTATTTTATTACGCTTTATGTGAGTTGTTTCAGGCCCCTCCCCATATTATTGAATGGCCCTTTGATTGTTGGAAAATAGTTTATGGTTTGCAAGAAACACTCTCTCCTTGGCTCAGCCATCCAATCTTTATCGGCCATCGCCGTTGTCCCTTTCGCAGCAGCAGCAGGAGGGATCACAATGTCTATTACCAAACGCTTTAAATGGATAAATGTCTTTGCAGCCACTCTCATGACCACCGGTCTGGTACTCATGTCTCGCCTCAAAGTTAACTCAAATCGAGCATCTCAAATCAGCTTTCAAACCATCTCGGCCATTGGAGGGGGAATCCTATTCCCGGGAAGATTATGTGCTGTGCAAGCACCGCAGAAATTGGTAGATGTGAGTATAGCGACTGCGCTGGTCAGTTTCTTTACGAGTTTGGGAGAGGCGTTTGGAGTAGCTATTGGGGACGCGGTGTTCCAGAATTGGTGGGAGATGGAATTGAAGAGAAATTTGAGGGAGGGCTTGATAGCGGATGAATTTGTGGTTAGGGGTAAAATGGCTGAGAGTATTGGGAAGGTTATCAATGAATTTCCTGAAAATGTACAAGACATTTATAGACTTATGATGGCGGATGCAATTGGTAGTTTGTGGTTAGTGATTACGGTGTTTGCGGGGATCGCATTGGCGGGATGTGTGATCAGTAGGGATTTGAGGTTGGATGGTGAGAATATGATGGAGCAAGATGGACGAAGTGAGGAGAGTTTAGAGACGATTGTAGATGACAATCAAAGAGACAACTCCTCGTTGGAAAAGTTGTAGTTAAATTGGTTATAGTATATCTGTCATTTTAGTTTTGAATTAGAATATGCAATGAGATTCAAACGTAGATCAAAGCTACCCCCGGTCTCAGATTTCTTCATTAGCACTTCAAATATGCTCCCTTCTCAAAACCGCCTTTCAGAGAAGGATAATAATGATATCCTCTACTACTGCCTACTTTCTCACCCCTCCATTGGCTCACTCGTCGCCGCAGTAAGTTTGTAACCCCCCCTCCCCAACAAAGGTAGTAGCAATCCAATACATTAAAGCTAAAGGTTCAAAATGAATTAAATATTTCAATAATTTGAGTTTTTTGATTTGATTCAAGAATGAACCAGTATTCCATTGGTGGACTGCGGTTTAGACTGGTACTGGAACGTTACAGGAGTCTGCAATATGTCGATCACATGCGCAATTATATCTTTCAAACAACGATCAATTAAAATCTCAATGCTGAAATCATTTCAACCACTGAAACGTTTCTATCATCCGAGAGTTATCAGTCTAGACCCCTTGATCATGTTCATATCGATATCACTAAAGGTTTACAGTGAAATTACTAGTAAACGATAATTATCAGACCAGAATAGGCCTTCATGGTTACGATGATGCACCTGATACTTCGCTGATCTGCGATCTCTATACAGCGGATATTTTGTATGCAAAATTTGAAGGCATTGGATTTTACTAGGTCTCCAATGGGAAGGATTTTTGATTGAGCACAAGCCTCTTTCTTATGCCTGGGGCAAAAGCAATCGCACGAAGATCATAAGATGCAATTGGATCGACCCCTTAAACACAAAAAAGGTCGTTTTCGCGGCTTTCCGAGCTCTTAGAGCTCCCCAATCTAGGTGTTCCACTCGAAAAACATTTGATGTTTGTGAATGGATGCAATCTGCATCAATTGAAGTGATATGGAAAAGGCAGGGCAAGTCTGGAACGTGCTGAATATCTATGACAGAGCAGCGAGGGGGGTCGCTTGGCTAGATGTTGATCAAGTGGGAAATTTCAACGCTCGTTGCTAGTGCTGATTCGCTCGCTGACAATTTGAAAACGGAGGTTTGTCATAAGATTGCGATTCTTGACTGGAATTCAATTCTAAATGCAGGGTGATAACTTTATACACAATACTTTAGTTCAGTCGAATATTTCCCCCAGGAAGGTTTTGCATCCCAAGAGTTAACCTTTCCATGCGGTGGTGTTCAGTTCAAGTGGTCAAGATTGCTATCAGGTCAAAAGATTCTTTTGGGAATTTAACCCGTTCTAGAAGACCGTGACTATTACGATATGTTTAAATTGGATCAAAAATTGCTGTTAAATTCTTTGGTAGGCGGCCTTTAGACTATGAAAGATGTAACCATCGGGTTCTATTCCCTGATACCAAACCCGTGGTAATCATTCAAGAATACCAGACGCATGCCGGGGACGGCCCAAGTTTTCAGTTTTGCGAGAATAATGAGATTATTAAGGTGATAAAACCAAACTCATCCTTCGTAGTCTCTAAGGCTCAGAGTACTCATGATATATTTTCATTGTTCCATTTCAAATTTGAGAATTGAATTCTTGTAGGCTCAAACCCCTCATAATAGCTTTTCAATTTCACCAGTACAAGTTTCATGACGAAAAGCTCTGTAAGACTTATAATCTTCATGGTCATGATATTTTCTCAATGTTCCAATACAAGTAACGCAATCAAAAGTTCTCAAGCTTAGAGGCCTTGAATCAAACCCCTAGGAGTTCTCAAAGATTATTCAACAACTCTAATGGATTAGATGTATAAAAGTGATTCAATAATGGAAAGGGTCTAATTGTCGGACTAGACTCCAATCTATTGGATGTTGGATTCAATGAGGTCAATTTGGGTCAAATTTTCGGTGGAACCGAGGAAAATAAATGAAGGTGATTGCTTGCATGGACGATATATTTGCAATTTAATAATTACTATTTTTTATATAAAAAAGGCCAAGTAATCAGAAGGTAATTGAGATTGCACCACTAACACTGGATAAAATATTTCATATTTTCTTTGATACCACGGAATTAACCCTGAACGAGACCGGTCTATCATGCTGGCGGATCTCCACAAAGGCTAAGCGTCGCTATCTTTCTTCGGTCTCTGCTACCAAACTGGAAATATCCTCCAACCCATTCGCAGTGGTGTCCTTATCCTTGACCTCGACCTCGCTCTCTGCTACCTTCTCGACATCCATTAACCCGCACTTTACCTTCCAACGAGTGCGACTGTGTCTACCTCCAACGGTAACATGTAAGCTGGCATCCATTCTTTCTTTCACACTACCAAAGATCCCTCGAGTGGCTTCGGTCAGTGCACCATTGTGTCCTTTGTCTTCATCATTTGTCTGTAGAATTTGGCTTTGGTGTCTCCTTTCCACGAAAGACATCCATCGAAGAGACTTTCCCCACGTATCAGCGTATTTATATTCACGACCTGGCACTTTGATATAGTCACCAAGCTGAAGTTCGCGAAGTGTGGGTAGTCCTTCGACCACTCCTCTCACAATCTCATCAACCAGATCCTCAGCACTCTCAAGCTGAGGATCACCGAAACTAACATCCCAAAATGAATTCTTGTAGTGTGGCTGTTCATCCTTGTTATGAATGGTAAGTTTCCGAAAGTCTGTGCATACTCCTCGCAGAATGGCGGTGTAGATCGGCAATAGTTCTCGAAATCCAACATGTTTGTTGTCTTGATCGTCAACAGGATGATATGACACCCTGAAATACCCATCAATCTTGATGTCTCTGAGAAACGAACTATTTCTTGGCCCGATGATTCTCATGAAACGGATAAGTGGATCCTTGCAAAAGAATTTAGGATGTCGACACTTCCAACAAAAGAGCTTCTCGATGGCCCCTCTCAGCTGGCCGTTACTAATAGCTACTCCATTGTCACTTATCAAACCTGGGATGTCTAATGGCATCTCTTTCAGCTCCTGAAATTCGATGTAGTTGATGTGAAATGCATACGAATTTTCCCCATAAAGAATAAGAGCACATTCGTGTTCGATTTGTTGACAGGTTTGCATAATATTCACGGAATCCCAACCAAATGGAACTAAAGGAATTTTGGCTCTGTTGATAATTTGTGCGCCATAGTTTTTCCGGTAGTGTACATTGCATTGCACCATATCCTCGGAGTCGGTGAGTATAGTGGCTTCTTTTTCGACATCGTCCGTATCGATATTGCCACTAGGACCCAACGTGCCGATCTGAATCATTTTTTGCTGTTCCATAGTCGGTTTTGTGGTCCATGAGATAAATCTCATCATCGGATACTCATTACTGATATATGGAACGTTACAGTGATTCTTGCCATGGTCGGGGTATTGGTGCCAATGATATGCAAACTTGTTATGGCTTGTATCGGTATAGTACGAGTAATTGTATCGACCTCCCATTCTATATGGCTGGCGATAAATGTACCGTCCTGTTGGTGATATTGTCACAGGCTTCAAAAGTATGTATCGCCAGATTTTGTCTCGGATCTCTGAATAATCTATTAGCATAGCAAGGTTTTAAGCTGGGAATTTACATACCACGTGGTAACCTCTCAAGGAGAAAACATATTGTACTGATGCCCCATCTTTCTTCGATTAAGGATGTAGAATCCATGATATCTGGAAGTCTCTTGTTGTGATTCACGGTGGGTATGGAGATGGTCGAAACTGTGCTTGCGTGAAAGTGTTTTGGATTTTGTTTTGGATTTTGTTTTGAATTGTCTGAATTTTCGTATTCTTCAAAGATGGAGAATTATAATAGTAGAAGTTGCCATGAATATTATGGATGTATGATATTGAGTGTAGTTGATATTATATGGGAGATCCTGAAGATGAAAAATATATAGAGCTGAAGCTGCTGTACAGTACTAGGGCTAGCGTTAGCGTAGTACTGGCCTAGACTAAGTATTGATATTCGCGAACACTTGGATAGGAGCGGCGTCTACGGTCAAAGATCTCGAATTATCTAGAAACATGAATGATCGGAGTTAAATGATCGAGACGCACTAATTGCCAATGAGATGATTAGCGTGCTTTTATATTCAAGTTTCGAAACCGCCGGACCATGGTTCAACAATTAAAAACTCTTGTAGTTCGATTTTATCTATAGATTTATTAAGAATACAACCACTATGCTATTACCAAGGTGCATTCTGTCACGAAGGAAGATAGGTATAGAAAGTATTGTATTAACCAGTGAATAGAAGACGTAACTGTTGAATCATTGCCCTTATATGCTATTCCCCCATTCCCAATGTGGCCTGGTGCCAAACCATGTGACCCGACTTCCTCAATAAGATTTGTTGGTATCACCATGGGTGGTGAAGACGTAATAGTACTATTACTTCGTATGGTATTTTAGCTTATTTTTCTAAACTCTACTATGCTACGGATCGTATATATGCGTACCGCTAGCTCATGCGCTAGCTATCCAGCAGCCGCATGTGCTTGCCGAACTATGTCACGTGATTACCCAACAATATCGATTTTCGTGAACTATACTTCAGGATCAAAGAATCTCATGAAAGCAGAATAACACCAAGAAACCGAATTTCACTTCCTGATCGAGCCAGTCGGCACGAGGGAGAAATATCGAGTTAGTTCTAACTTATAACAATTGATTAGGTTGCATTTGTAATAATTGTTTGATGTGCAATTAGACATTGAATCTATCTCAAGAAATCAACTGATTTCAAGTATTAAAGTCTATTTGAGATGTTGAATCTGTTTGAGATGTTGAATCTGTTTGAGATGTTGAATCAGTTTGGAATTTTTATAGTTATAAAATATATGAAAATAGTCTTGTCCAAAACGGCCTGGATACACCTCACTCCCATACCATCCCTGATAGCCGAGAAAACCAAATCAAGAAACCGTCCTCGAGATAAAACAAAGATCTTTTAATATACCAAAATCTGTGCCATCCTACTGATGAGATTACCAAAGCCATTTTTATAGACTCTCGTAAATTAGCGTGGGGACCAAAATTTTCTTCCTTGTGTTTCCTTCTGATGGGCCGCTATCGTTTCGAACTTGCTTCTACCACTACATGGTTCTTGGCACGTTGTTCAACGAAACTCATCCACTTCAAAGCCTGTCTCCATTCATCATTCGGCTGTATACGGGGTATTATCTTACTACCAGAGACACCCGGATCATAACCACAACCTGCTGGCACATATTTATACTGGCCTAGTTGCAGTTTCCGAAGATGCGGAAGCCCATGAACGAGCTTCTCTACGGATTCGCTTATTTCCTTGTCCCTGTCAGTCTTTGGTGGCCCCAGCTTGTTTAATTGAGGATAACCTAGGTCGCCATCATGCAAAATTATTGTGTGAATATTCTTGCATGCTTCCTTGAGAATGATGGTATATATCGGAAGAAGGTCATGAAGTCCGACTGGTTGCGATCCTGTTCTCTTCCATTTCCCGATAATCCAGTTCCATCTTCCTTGAATGATAATATTCGTGATCTGTGAAGCATTTTTGCGGCCAATCTCCATGAAAAATCTAGTTAATGGGTCTTGGGAAATGAACTTCGATCGATGTTGATTCTGTTCAAAGATCTTGGCAACCGAGCGGGTGATTTGTTGGTCACTTGGTAGTGAACCGTCGGTGCGACGGCGACCTGGTATTTCATTGGGCTTATGCGAGAGATCTTCAATGGTGACTACACTTTGAGGTTCACAGAAGGGTGAAAGACCGCGTGTATCGAACAAAAAGGAATTCTCTCCGTAGAGTAAAGTGACTCCCAATGCCCCAAGCTGTTTGCATGAACGAAGAATCGCAACACCGGATATCGCAGTCACAGGAATAACTGACCGATGGATAATTTGATCACCGAAATCTTTGCGACTGTGGATAAAACCTTCAATCTCTTGGCCGTTTTGAAGAATGGTGGTAAGATGATTGTTGCCAGCTTCAATGAGTCTGGCCTCTTCTTTGGTAGGAGCAGCAGCCCAGAAGGTCTGTATATGTGTGCTTCCAATATTTTTTGGAAGAAGATCTCTTTCGTATTGTTCTTGACGTGCATCACTCCATTGATATCGGTAATCCAATTTTGGGGGATCACCGAAAGCCCCCTTTTCTCGAACAATCCCCGGCATAAGGTGAGCCGGTCGGACTAAAAGCTCTCTTAAGATCTTCTTTAAGACATCTAAAAACAGGTCAGGTAATTGACACATCATGAGGGACAAATGGCTTACTTGTCGGAAGATCTAAAATTGTTTTGCTCCTTTTAACAACACTTTTATTCTTCAAGGAAGGCTTCATCCTGTCACCCCCACCCATTGGAAAGGCCAAATGTTTGTCGTGCAAGTGATCTTCTTTATTGTTTTGTAGTGGTTCCGAGTTATTGTTTAGTGGATTTAAAAGGAATTCTTGGTGTTATATTGCGAAAGTTATTCAAAGGTTGTGGAGATGTTTAGTTTGTAAAATGTAGGAAAGAATTTTGGATAACCCACATTGATGTTGCGCAATGATACAGTTAGGAATCTTGGTTGTAGCCTACATTACTTTGTATGCTACCGTAATATCGCAGTGAATGTATGGGGCAGTGTAGAAGGAGAAAGAAACATCACGAAACCTTCCATAAAACTTCTGTATGACGAAATTATTCTGAATTTCAGGCACCAGACTGGCTTAACTATCATGATCTTAGTCCACATAGGTTTTCCTGAGGGATTGTCGTATCTTTAGATTGGATCTTTACGGGCTAATTCTCAATATGCATCAACCAGTTGTGGTATAAAACGACACTTTCGTGTCTCTTTACAAAACTTGATACGGCCCATCTTCTCAGACGACATTTTTTAAGTCTGAGTAGGCGCTCTATCAAGCTCCACCACATTGAAGTGCGAAATTATATGAAATCATCTATAGTGTGATGCTACATTGTACAGCTGGCTTTCAACGATCCAGAGGTTGACATGAGAGATAGCATATTCTCTTCCTGAAATAAGAGAGGTGATTTACCAAAAATAAGATTGTTCTACCCGCTGTCGGGCTTCAGTTCCGATCCCAGCTCAGTAAGCCCAAAAGGAGGATGGAACAAAGACTACCTAGATTTCAAAGATCAAACATTTTACATATTAGCGGAACGGGTTTAATGGGTGGGCATCAGTTAAATACGGGAGAATTTATTGATGAAAATTTACCTGTATGATGAAACGATATGCCTAAAATAACACACTTATTTGTTTTTAGACTCACGAAAAAGTTCCAAATTAGAAGGTACATTCAAAATTGAGAGAATCAACATGCAACTTGATATTGGAATAAATGGAATAATGATTCCTTGAGCTTTGGCAACCGTTCTGAATTCACTGAATGCTACGTGTGGAAACATACAGAAAAGTCTGCATATTGAAAGGAGAAGATAGAAATGAGTGACAAAAGAGGTATCATTCAACCCTCCCTTCCCCCGACCCCCAAACCACTCCTTTTATGCACAAAATCTCCATCTATGTCATTTAATCAGCCACATTGTTTGGAGCACCATAGTGATTGACATAGAAACTTACATATAACGGCGAACTATCTAGGCTTCGTTGACTCTTGCGTCCGTTGATCACTTGTCCTTTTTAGCGGCCTTCGTATAATACCAAGTATCCTGAGGTCCTTGTGTCCCATCAACAGATACTAGATTGCGTTTATCTTTTTTGGCGGCCTTCGTATAATACCACGTATCCTGCGGCCCCTGTGTCCCATCAACCGACACCAAATTACGTTTCTCCTCTCCGAAAGCCTTAACATACCCCCACGTCTTACGATTTTCTTCCTCGTCAACAGTAACCGGAGTTCGTTGCTCAATAGCCTTAACATAAGCCCATTGCTGGCGAGTTTGTGCGGCGTCAACAGTGATGTCTCGCTCCTGAAGTCCAAGTTCGCGCTGGAAGCAATTGTTAGTTAGCAGTTTTGTAATGTTGGTTTATCGAAATAACTTGCCTCTGTGGGAATTGGCGAGGCAATGCTGGTTGCGACTAACATCGCGATAATGCTTGAGATTCTCATGGTTGGAAAGATGCTTTTTTGACTTGGTTTTAAGGGGAAATGACTTTGATGCGCTATAAATCGATGAGTTTATCCGCTTGGGGAAGTGTGTCGCGCGAATGATGCTGCAGTAATGTCACAGACAGTTGGGAACATCGTTTTATATATCCATTCTTCCACGTTTGCATTCCTACCCTCCCGTAACTTTCCCAATAATCATTAAAGAGGATAACAGCTAAAGTCTTACTGTACTCGCAATCGATATTCTGCACTCATGACACCGCCATGCCCCGAGATCACCTTCATAGCTATCACCGAAGACGACCTAAAATGTGTCAAATCAATCTACGCCTTTCCTCCACCGACGATCCAGACAAACGCCTCTGAAATCCACCCAACTCTCCTTAAACCCAGCCAACACAACCGACAACCTGATCATTTGAGACTAGATCAAATAACATCGGCGACCAAGCACATCATAAAAATGGTCTCGAGCAAAAAGCTAAAGAAAGCCCATCATCTATTTCTACATTTGAGTAGCTGAAGTCCTGTTCCAAAGTTCTTTTCGAATATCACAGGGTTGCATGAAAATAAGCTTGATTGTAAGGTTACCTACCTACCTACGCAGGTGAGACTTACGTGTAGTGTAGGTGGGGTCAGGACTAGGGGTCTCGGCAGTGGTGTTGATGACGGCTGAATGCAGGGGCTTGTGTTTAGGTAAATGATAGAAGTTCTAGAAGTGCGCAATGTCGGTGTGATGCTACGTAATCAGATTGGGCATCGATGGCATTTTATGATGGATAAATGTGTGTTTGATTTGGGTATCTTGTGATGAACGTGATTTCGCTCGCGTGATTGATGGTTTGTGGAGGGACTATCTTGACTATCTTGGTGATTCCATGCGCACGGCAAAACAGAAATTTGTTTTAAGTTGTAGAAAAAGAGTTTGTTAGAGAGTACAAAGATATCTCAAAATTGGTCGGTTAGATCATACGTCTGCTGTCCTTGTGATTATGGCTATAGAAATTCCGTGACAAATTTTAAGCAAGCACTTGCGTGACAAAGAAATATTTCCGCCACAACAGGAATACTGATCGCTTATTGCGTTCAATACATGTTCCATCTAGAGAAACCGATACTACATCATACTTTCCACTCACAAATCATCCTCCACCTTAACAAAGCGATCAAACACCTCCACACGATGTTCCCTCGCCCACGCAACAATCATTTCAAAATCCCTACACGTATGAGCAACCTCCGCATAAACCTTCGCCTGAGGCCTTTCCCCCTCATTTCCCGGATCCCATATCCAACTCAGTGGAGTCACATCCGCCGAACACATGAGCGATTGTCTAAGATCATCTATACAATGTTCGATATGAGAAAGTTCCAGAATGGGATCCGAAGTATTCAAAGAATCGGCGGTTGATATTTGATCCGGTGTGAGATAGATGCGACGACGGATTTGGTTCAGACAGTGGAGTTGGTGGAATACGTTGAGGGAGATGACGTATTGGCCTGCGTCGCCGGGGATGGGAACGGTTTTGTTGGCGAGTTGGGAGGCGGATGATTTTGGGATTCGGCTTACTCCGACTTTGATTCGCTGTTAGTAACTTGATTTTGTTTGGGAATATTGGTATTCTCACAATTGTATAAGTCAGTCCATGCTTCATCACGTTCGGGTGTTGATGGGCCAATGTATTTGGTTCTTCCTTGTCCGAAGCCACTGGTAAAGACGACATCCTTTCGGTGTACCAAATGTTGCACTGGCGCTGTGTAATATTATTGTTAGTTGGAAACAAAAATGTGTGGCAGAAATTATGAAGGGATTGCTGTTAGCAAGAACGTACAATAAAGATGGCCAGTCTCCCACGCCGTAATAGATTCTTTTGCTTGGTATGATTGAAAAAGTGCAGAGCAAAGAATAACAATGATAAACCAATGGAAAAGAATTATGATTTTGGTTCGTATTTTTCCCTCTTGAAGAGAACCTACGGAATGTTCTTCTAGGTCTGAATGGAGGAGGAATGACTCGCTATACCGAGTTTCAGTCGAGTGTCTATCCATTAAAAGTTCGCTAGACATTTTGGAAGACTTGAGACTCATCGAATAAAAGTCTTGATGCCTCTCCAAGATCTGTTTTGCGATAATGATTGAAAGGTTTTACGCACTCCCTACTATGCTGGACCCCTTCAATATTTATTGAGAGCAAAGATCAAAATGGGATATTCCTCATCAGCCCTATATGGCTGCTTGTGCCACGTAACATCCCCTCCTCACGACTTGCCAAAAGGCTAGTTGATCTCGCTTCTTTCATCTCAGTAATCTCACGTAATTGTTGTGGTTGTGGTACAGTATCAGCTCACACATATCTTTGTCAGAATTTAGTCACGCAATTAGTGGGAGTGAGCGGGGACTTGGCAAAGAAACGTATACCTTGGCGAGCAAGGGGTGTATATTCGGACTCACCGATATCAATTTTCAGGAAATTTCTGCTGCGCTATAAGATCTTTCATATATTTAGTTTAGAGTCCTGAAGATAAGGTATAGATAGGTGGACCTTTTAAACTCTTGATATCCTGATTAAACCTACTGGGTTGAAATATTGAAAAATTCTCACCATGAATCTCAAATTAGAAATCGAAAAGTATCTCCCTCTACAGACAAATTCAGAAGACGAGGAGTCGTCGGGTCTCATTCATCAAACTGAAAACAATGGACCCCAACTGATCGGAAATCAACTCAAAAACAAAGGATTTCTGTTGTCATTTGTGGTTGTTCTAATCACTTCCACCGCAATAGCTTTTATTCTCGGATGGAAACTACATCCCAAATACCCTGATAGATTTTCAGATAACACATGGGGTAAGGCAATCCACCACCGAATTTTGTATCGATCAAGAATATCTACTGATCACCATCCCATCGTTTCCAGATGCTGTAAAACCAGCAATCTCCTACCATGAGCAAACGTTCGAGCCTCGCTTCGAGGAGAAAAATGAATACATGGGAGAACCCAATGATCACTTAGATGACCTATGGTATGAACTAACAGCCAGTGAGTCAAACGTGCCTGCATTGAATTTACATCAAGAATACCATCTAACGATGAATATGAAGTGCGCAATCTAGCTGCCGATTACAACGCCATCCAGAAAGCAAATAAAACCAAGAATATAGTGCAATGGCCTGGGACAGA
Source organism: Ciborinia camelliae (assembly GCA_025890175.1). Lineage (NCBI taxonomy): Eukaryota > Fungi > Ascomycota > Leotiomycetes > Helotiales > Sclerotiniaceae > Ciborinia > Ciborinia camelliae. The sequence goes on from JANPYM010000004.1 coordinate 1,817,484, forward strand.
TAAATATCAGGTTACTTTGGAAGCTTTTCATCAGCTTCATTGTTTGGTGAGCTATCCCAGAAATGCCACCCGTGAAAGACTTTTGAGTTTAGGAGACTAACCATGTATTTAGAACTATATTCGAATGTACACATTTATGGATCACTATTCACAAATCGATCCCGATATGAAGAACGAGACGCCCGAAGAGAGATTCGATCACAAAGGTAAATGAAAAAAGATTCTTTACTCTTTTCTGCTTCTCATCACTAATTCGAAGCACATTAGATCATTGCGTAGAAATGCTCCGTCAAAGACTTCAATGTAACCCCGATCTCTCGATAATCACATCACATTGGCATGAGGGCCAAGATTTGCCTGATGTAGATTTGGCAACTAATCATGTGTGTATCGATTGGTTCAAGTTCTCTGTCTGGGTGAGGGAAAATGTTGTGCATTCGCCGCCTATCAAGAAGCCTCAGGGGTATGTGGTGGAAGTTTAGTTCTTTGTTCTCTTCTTTTGCATTGCTATAAATGTATAGGATAATGAAACTGTTGGATTTTTGGAAAGGAAAAGAAAGGAATGTGTGAAGTAAAACCTAGAATCGCATTGACCTTTCTTCCTATATGGCCAATAGATTTGATACCATCTTGCAGAGGAGACCTTGTTTCATTCAAGAAGTTTAATGGATCGGGATGGTCAAAAGATTACTGAACAATACAGGTAGCATTTTGTAATTACAGATAAGACTTCCACTTGGATATATATCACAGAACTAACGAAGAAATACTGAAAAGAAAAGACAGGGGCAAATAATTGCCTATCACTTTTGACTCAGAGGAAGAGGACAATACCACACGAAGGTTCAAATATCCTGCAATCAGAACAGAGGAGGTGATATGACCCGACCGATGAGAGAGTGAGATTGTGTGATATTATATGGATAGAAAATATTATCGGTTACAAATTCAAATATGGTTAGAATGAGTGGAGTTTAAAAGACATCCATAAGTCGCGGCCAACAATAGAATACTCCAGGCTCGAAAATGGCTGTTGATCAAAGGTTATCCATAATACCATCAATAATACCATCGAGCCAACCACCCCCATCACCACCACCGCCAGCAGCACCTTCACCTCCATCTCCCCAGCCTACAGAACCATCACTTCCATCCGTGCCCGGTGGACTTTGCATAGCCGAACCCGCACCAATCCCACCTATTGCTCCAATTGGAATGGGGATTGGGATAGGTAGTCCCCAAGCAAAAGCATCCGCACCACTCAAGACACTATTTGTAGCTCCAATATCAAAGCTACTTTTCTGTCTCTTTCCATCTTGATCCTTGTATACATTTAACTTGGTCACAGCACCAAGATGTATCTCCAAGTCGTTCGGGAAATATTGACCGAGTCTTGCATGGACTTCCTCTGCATCGATTTCCTTGATATTGCATAGGAAATCGATATCGGGACCGCGGGGTAGATGGTTGCTTGGTACCAATCTCGATTTTCTGAATTCCTCGTATAAATTCTCATAATACACATTCCAATCTTCGCGTCTGGCAATGCGGAGTAGAAAATTAGGACATTCTAATCTTGAATTGACTCTACCGATCTCGAACTTTTGCAACTTGCTCGCGATGGTTTGGATCCTTTGGGCTTGAATTTCCGGCGAGTTGTGATCGAGTGCGATGTTAAACAGTCGCGCTTCATTGGACGGGAGTCGTAGCCATGGGACTAATGCTTCCTGAACTTTCACCAAAGTTTCGTTGGTTTCATCGTCGAAGGATATGGTCACTAATGCTTTTTGTAATTTGGGAGGCTGGCTATAGTACCTCAATTGCGATAGGTGGGTTGGAAGGAATTGAGGTCGTACACGGCGAGCCGCGAGTGAAAGGGGGTGGACTAGCATCGTGAAGATGATGTACGGATGATTGACTAAGTGGAAACTAAAATATTATATATGGGACTGCTAGTTCTAATGGTTATCTGGAAAAAGCAAAGTTTCCAACTCGGTGAGATGCATATGCATGTCATGTCACATTATTTCACCATCTAACTTCATCGGGATATATTTCCGATTTGAGGAATGGATATTGGCTCCACCATAGGCGATTATCAAATGAAAAGCTACCATGGATAATTTTCGTCGTTCTTTTGAATCTAGAAATCAACAGTTATGCATAGTCTTCAGATGCATATCCCGTTTCTCAAGATGGGAAACCGAAATGTGATGGTAATTGTCTCAAATAATTATTTCTTATAGTGCTAATACAATACCTCCATGAGTATCATCCTGTTTACAAGATATAATCTGAATGAGAAAACAGTATCGAATGAGAGAGAGTATGGCATTATATCAATATCGTATGATCAAATGAGTATATGATCTCCAAGATTTTAAAATACATGTCCAAATTTAAACAACCACGGAAACAACATCCACAAGTACTTTTTGTCGTTGTTGCGTATCAAGATCAAGGTTTCCTGAAAATGGAAATAACAGGATAAATAAATATTAATAAGCTTCACAAGTGTAAGCCTAGAATACTTCCATCATTTAAACTTTATGCACCGTTTATATAGGAGATTGACCTTCTCACCTCCAATATCAGAATCAAGCACATAGTACTCTGCCACATATACAACCACTTGATGAGCGTGGCATCAAAGTTTCTACCAGTCTGGGCCTTCTTCAGAAGAAATGGGATAGTCTACTCTTTCATACTAGATAATCCACTACGCAACTTGCGGAGAATCTGTAGGCAAACGGATTATCTAGTATGCAAGCAAAGAGAGGATCGAATCATATCCCAAGAAACACAGCATACCACTTAGAACTCCTACCCATACATATAGTAAAATTAACATTCCCACAGCCAGATCCTCTACATCCTTAAGAAACCATTTGATTCTAAGCTTTCCGATGCGGATGGATTCACCTTGAGATTCGAGAAACTGAGTTGCCTGTTCAGCATTGGGAATAACTTGAATGCATTGTATATTGAAGTGCTGATTCCTTTTCATCTTAGCTGATCATTATCAATCCCATCAGACTAACATGACAGCTACACATACCTCCTGCTATCATCGGAAATACTCTCGAGATTATATAAATTAGACTTCAAAGTGATGAGTGGAGTAGCAATCGCAAACCCAATCGCAAACGCAAATTCCTCTAAAGTATATTAAAGGTATCTTAGCAGATAATTAAATCATACTGGGCAACAGGCAAACTGCAGTTAGCTTTCGAATAGATTTGTATTTGAACTTTTGTAGATTATATATGGTGTTCAGGCTTTTAAGATAGGCTACAAGTGTTATCCCGATTCACGGGGGTGAATTCGATGCGAATAAATATGCAGAGTAATGTACGTAATGCTTAAGAATTGTTATCTGGAAATACTACAATACTTTGCGGTAAGGCTGGTGCTTGTGGTTGTGGTTGTGGTTGTGGTTGTATGTATAGCGTTGATGGTGATACTGTTTCATGATTCTCTGATGATCTTCGATATCGTGTCATCACTTACTGATTGTATTGCAATACTAGTTTGAACAGGAAAACTATTCCTTCATTAATTCATCAACCATTATATTAACAAGGTGCTCCTTTAAATACCTCATATAGCGCATGTCCATATCCACTAGCCCATAAAATATCCCCCATCTCCATCCCAGAAAATAGCAGTTAATAAAGATATCCATAAGTAGGTAGGAGCTATCCATCATGTGGCAAGCAACAAATTAACAATAAATAAGAAGGATTATTCAAGAGGACTTCTCTTCTCTCCTAGACTACCTGGACTACCAAAACTACACTAGATAGGTATAGTATGATATTTCCACTCGAAAACCTTCCTTTCTACCTTCCCACCTTCCTAACATGCTACATTCCAATTTCCCATATGGCTCAGAACCCCATCCAACTTTGGACTATACCAACTTCAACTTCAATTTCAACTTCGATTTCTAGAATTTATAACCTATATCTTTCTTCGTCATGAAGAGTACTTGCGGTAACTTATCCATACATACATACTCATCCTGGATCCATATGTTAGTTTGTCTTTGTCTTTTTCTTATATATAATCTTATAATTTCTGGAATACTTGTCAGAATACTTGGTATTAAGAAAATATAATAGGATAGATGATGGATAACTGGTTCTTGATCTTGATCTTGATCTTGATCTTGCTGTATGGATTGATTGATCCGGAAAGTAGCAAGTGGGAAGTAATGCAGATGAAAAGATTTAGGTGGATATTTAACTGAACTGAGGAGAGTTGATAGATGCGAATTGATGGATTTTAAGATGGATGAGGTATACTTGTACTTTAAAACCTTTTCTCCGTCTTTTATCTTTCCAATTTTTTTATCTTCTTTAATTCCTTCGCATCTATCAACTACTACTCTCTCTCCATTTTCCTCTGTCCTTCCCCTGTTTCTCCATTTTCTTTATTCATCCATCTATATACCTACCTCGATAAATAAACAATAAATCCTCTCCTCCCCCCCTCTCCCCCCTCCATCGCCAACACCTTTCCAACATACTAACATAGTGCCCATCCCGGTCCCCATCCCCATCCCAGTCAATCCAATCCAATCCAATCAATCCAGTCAATCCAGTCCAATCCAATCCTCTATCAAAAATCAACCATTAACCATCAACCATCAACCATCAATTTTCTTTCTTTCGCCGTTTACTCCAATCTAAGGTTCTATTTTTGATGGGTTTTCGATAGGTACCTAAATCTTCTGCTCTTGCGGACTTGTATTTGAAATGTGTGCCCGGGGATCGGGGATTGGGGATTGGGGGTTGGGGGTTGGGGATTGGATTTACTATTTTTTTAGGGATGGGCGATGGGTAATGGATGATGGGTGATGGGTGGAAGGTGGAGAGAAGGGGGAGAATTTAGGTGATGAGGAGGAAGGGAAGGCGGGGGGGTGTGATGTGACGTGATATAATTTCAATGTTAATACCTTAGTAGGTAGGTATAAATAGGTACCTAACCTTGATTTGCGTAGGTAATTCATCCATCGCAATAGTCTAGTCTGATCTTATTATGCAACCTGAGAACCTGAGGGACAGAGAATACCTAAGTTTCTCATCATTACCATTAAAATTATTCGAAATAATGTTGCAGTATGATTTTACCTACCCGATTTCAATCAATGACAAATCCTTACTACATCTAAAAGTGAGGTCGCAAGTGAAACAAATCCCCGCCAAAGCCCAAACAAATTCCAAGCAAGCATGAGGTTAGGTAGGTAGAATCCAAACTTCTCGGATGTTTTTATCCGAGACAGTACATGTAGCTAGTCTGGAGGTTGCACAGACGTTGTTTCGTGAGAGTTCTTACTAGGGTTAGTTCTGGCTGTTTCCTCCTTAGGTATTGGATGGATGGATGGTTAGGTGTATAATGAGAATGAGAATGGGAATTGGAATTGGAATTCTAGATGAATGTTGAGATGGATGTTGAGATGGTAGATATTATTTTGTTATTGGGAATTATTCGTATATCAAATACAATACGAGATGCGAGTATTTGTGCGAACGTTGTCACAATAAAGTTACTTACTTACTTACCCATCCATCCATCTAGATAACCAAAAAATAAAAATCCCAAACCTAAATAAATCCCGCCATCAAATTTCCAGGTAAATACAAATGTGGAGGTGGAGTAATTTGATACCCTCACCTGGGCAGTGCTCCCCCGCCAGCCACGATGCCCCTGAGTAGATCCCTTTCCCACAGCGCCTCAGCCCAGTCCAGCATACCAAGATACCCACCCACGCACCTATCACAGACCTCCAGCTCTACCTTTCACCCACCCAGATATTACGCCATAGCCAGCCAATTACCCCTCGTTTCAATTCCCATCCAACCATTTCTTAGTGCACAGCTTGTAAATACCAACCAACCTAGGTAAGTAGGTAGGTAAACAAGAAACCAACCCAAACCAAACGAAAAGAAAGAAACAAAGAAAGAAAAAAACATCTAAACACACAACCTTATCAATCTCCAACATATTTCAAATCAAACAAATCAAAAACGAATGTGCGTGTGTATGTGCGTGCGCGCGGAAAAAATTCCAAGATGCGAATTGGATCGAATGGGTTGTGCGACGATGCATGCAGGAGCTAGAATTGGATTTGGATTTGGATACGAGGAAGGATGATGGGATGGTGGTATCCATGGAGTGAGTGGTATGATGGATGTTTGACCTTTTTTATCTTTTTTATATCTTCATGTTCCTCACCTTCTTTTTGAATGTTTGATTTTTGAATTGTTTTTGAATTGTTTTTGATTTATTGATTGATTGATTGATTTCGTAGGTTATTTACTTTTTGGGATTCTTGTTATTTATCTGTATTCTTTCTCATGGGAATTATTGATATCATATGCCTATGAATTAATTGTTCCATTTGTTCGATTTGTCACATTTGTCACTCTTCATAGTGGATTTGTTTCTTGAAACAAACGTTTCACGACGATTTCACTTCGATTTCACTTCGATTCGAATACATTGGGCTTATTGCATTACATTACTAGGTACATATCGAGCGGTTCTATAACATCATACATACATACCCACCTTTGCATCGCAAGCATCACAACCATAGAAGAAGAACAAAAAAGCAACCCTCCAAAATGAAGATATTCGTACTCCCACCCATTCCCCTCACACTATTATTCACGACACTCAGCCTCAGCGTCCACGCCCAAAAAGACAACGGGGAAGAATGCTCATGTTTCCTCACCGACAGTGCCTCCTCGGGCTATTTCACATACCACCGCTTTCACGATTTTCGCACCGTGGCCGCGGCTTCCCAAACGGTGCCGGATTTGATCTCAAATGATAGTGATACGACGAGTGCGGGTGTCACGTCGGATTTCTTCGATGGGGCCGCCTGGAATGGTGATTGGTCGACGCAGAATTGGAATAATAGTGATTCGATGGTCGCGAGTGGGAGTAGTGTTTTGATGGTTAATTCTATGAATAATGTTTATATCGGTATGTATACGGTTGGATTTTCGGGAAATCGTCTCTTCTCTCGAGCAGTTCAGATAAGATATTAACATACATAACCTTCCCCAGAAACTTCAAAAGATAATGACTCCTCCTATGACACCTACCTCACCCTGCGCACCGCCCGACTCGAAACCTTCCAATCGGTCGCGGAATTCGACTCCAACGAAAAAAACTTCAAATACCTGTCCGCGCGATTCCTCGCCCGCGTCATCGGTTCCAAAGGCGCATGCGCAGGAATGTTCACCTATCTCGACTCCAACCCGATCCAAGAAGCCGACATAGAAATCCTGACCTCGGGGCCTCGAAACGTCGTGCAATACACGAACCAGCCATCGCTCAACAAAGCCGGCGATGCCGATCCCCGCGCCACTTCGAATGCGTCGACGCCGGATGGGAATATGGATTGGAGCGTTTGGAACACCTATCGAATGGATTGGATGCCCCATCAAACATCCTGGTACGTCAATGGAGAAAGCGTAGCGAATATCTCCTTCCAGGTCCCGAAGAGTCCCAGCGGTTTGATCCTGAATATGTGGAGTGATGGCGGGGAATGGACGGGCAACATGTCGCTTTTTGATGAGGCGTTCCTGCAGGTTCAATGGATCGAATTGGTGTATAATACGAGTGGGAATTATGCAGGGGGGAAGCGAGAGCTGGACCTGCAATGGGAGTTGCAAAAGAGAGCGGAATTGGAAAAGAGAAATAAGAAAAAGGGTTGTAAGGTCGTTTGTTCGGTGGATCGCGGCGTTAATGTTACGGGTACCCCGGTCGTTCTGTTTAATAATACGGGTTCGGCGACGGTGGGATGGAAGGAGGGGACGGGCTCCATGGGCTGGGTTCCCTTGGTTGTTATTGGGTTGGCGTTTTTGGGTTCTTTGTGAGCTTGGCTTTTTGGTGTTTGGAGGATCTATATGCTGGATATGCTGGGCTTGGGTTGGAGTGGATTGGGTTGGATTCGGTTGGATTTCCCGGGAAAAATGTTGCCTGGCATAGAATTACATACATACATATAGTAACATAAACTAACATACACTAAAATACACTAACATAACCAACAATATTATATAGATTAGATTACATCAAAGTCGAGTGGAGAGGCGATGATGGATGGATGGGTATGTATTTTCATATTTTCATATCTTTATCACTTTATATGTATGTATGTATTCACGGATTTAGCATTACATGGTATGGCATCGCATAGTGTAGCATAGGAGTTTGGATTTGAGATTTTTCTTTTTCTTTTTCTTTTTCCATGGGGTTTTATTGTGTTTACCTACCTACCTAGTAGGTAGCTAGTTATTTTCTTGGGGATACCTAGGTACTTGGGTACTTGGTTACTTGGAATATAGTATTATATATTAGGTACTATAAATAAATGAATGAATGCATGAATTAATGAATTAATGAATGAAGAAATGCATTAATGAATGAATGCATTAAATTATAGATAGATGGATAGGTGTTGAAATAAGGTATGTATGTAGGTAGGGAGGTAGGGAGGTAGG
>JANPYM010000004.1:1826015-1875194 GCA_025890175.1 Ciborinia camelliae
GGGGAGTGGAGCGGATGTTTATATTGTGGGTTGGGAAGGGAGAATGGAAAAAAGGAAGGAAGTTGGAAAGTAAGAAAGGTGGAGGAAAGTTGAAAGGTGGTTGATGGGTAGGTAGGTGGGTGGGTAGAAGGTCAGTAGATGTGTTTTATGATAAAGTAGATAAAGTAGATGTAGGGAAAAGTTAAAAGTGCTTGATGTATAGACAGTATGGCTGCATGTTACTTGGTAGGTAGGTAGGTAGGTAGGTAGGTAAGTATTATTATCAGCTGGGGTGTAGGGGGCAGTTAGACGGTTGATATTTGGTAGTTGGTATTTGGTATTTGTTGATGATTTATTTGTACCTATCATATCGAAAAAAAATACCTGGAGAGTAGTATATCAGATGATTCAGATTAGATGGGATAGAATAGAATAAGATGAAATAAGATGAACAATAAGCTGGAGACTTTTAATTGATTAATTAAATATTCTCATCCTAACCATTCAAACCATCTATACTCTTCCATCCATACACTGAATAATTAATCGACAACAAGAACTCCCCAACTATCATCCCTCCCACTACATCCCTCATCCTCATCCCTTCCCCCCTCATACCTCAAACCTCAAACACATCCTCATCACCCCAACTCAAACCTCCCCCTAGAGTTATTGGCTACAAATCTGCATCCCCTCAGTGTGGCACTCCCTGTTCAGCAGGGAGACACTGCGAGTTTTTATAAGTTTGTTTGTTAGCTAGGGAGGTGGATGGGTATTTAGGTGTTTGTGTTTGTGGAGGAGATCGGGGGGATGTGGTTTATGGGGGAGGAGAGGAGTTTGGATTGGATGTTAGAGAGAGTAGTGGTTTGGAATTTGGGGCCGAGGTATTACATTCTAATTTGACCTCGGGAATGATTTTTAGGGGGTTACAGGGGGTGTGGATGTGAATGTAAAGGAGGATTGGTTTTGGGTGGGTGAATGCTTCGGGATGATTGGGTTTATTTCGATATCCTATGCGAGTTATTAAGGGTATTCAATACACCTTCACTATGAACACGTGTAAGTCCCAATATTCAATAGAGGTATTCAAAACAAGCATCAGATTTCATTTCATTTCTTTCGCACTCGCTTACTGGAACTTAATTCGCTAATTCCCCGCATCTAGACTGATTCATTTCCTTCCTTCACCACCCACACTTGACATTCATCTCTCTCCAGCTACCTACCTAGGTACTTAAAAACCCGAAACTAAACCCTCTTTGTCCCAAACGTTGAATACAAAAAGATTGTTACCAAAGCCATGGGAAGGGTTTTTTCTGTAATGAGATAGGAAACTTTTCTTGTCTGGACACAAGTAAATTTGGTCTGGAAGTTGGGAGTTTTTTTACTAGGGGAATGGGTTATTGGGGGGGTTTTGGATGGGGTAATAGAGGGGGATATTCAAAGTAGGGAGGAGAGGAGTAGAGATGATAAGATCAGAGAAAATTAGATAATTAGATGTTCGATGTTCGACGACAATAAATCTATTCCGATTTCAGATTTCAAACATCTAAAGACCTGATATATGATCTTTGATAAATGGAACTCTATGGTGTTTTGCACAGAACTTCCTTTTCCTCGATTTTACAACCATCAGGAAGAAACTTGCCAGATTGTAAAACTAGAGGATGTAAATGCCTTTTATGCATCGAGAATCATCACGCATGACTGCTTGAGCCTCGGTCACGCTGGGGAGTCGAGATTCTGGATTTGTCTCCTGTTGGTGAATATTTCCGTTTCTTTCCGAGTTGATATTGGATATTAGATAGGTCTTTGAATATACCCCCTTATTTACCTCGGCATTTGCTATGAGGAGTTAAATTTAGTTTTGCTCTTCCACGTCAAAATTTTGTGATTGAGGATCTATTTAATAACGTGGAGTTTGATAGCAACTCAATCAACAAGGCTTCTGTATTAGGAGTAGGAGAAGAGTAAGCAATAGATAAGTGAGTGAGATGTACTTGTGGAATTGTGTTATTTATTAGCATTAGCTATGCTTTTGAGACTCGAGCTGTATCTTTGTCAAAGGCGTACTGGAAAGTGTTCTCCGATATTTTGACTTGGTCAACTGTTACACAACTGTCACTGTCTTATTATTAGTCTTGTCACGTACAGGCAGAACGTTACTATTTTCCGATAAACAAAAGATAATATTGAGTACCAACTAGATTTCGACTTGACCAGCCAATATTCCATAGACGTTTTAAACCTCCGGAAAATATGACGTTACTAAACACCTAACGAGATCACACTCCTTGAGTATCCTAAACATTCATCCAAGAACATGGATTGCTATTGTTTCTCCGGTTGAAGCTCTTGATATTAAAGAAGTGAGACTTGTGGGACTTGGATGGTATTAATAAGTATTCCCATCTTGATCTACCTAATCTGTGGTAGATTCAATTTCAGGCTGGGCACATGATAAATCCCAAGCCGCCTCCTTGGCATCTCGGTAACTGTCACATACCTAGGTACTATGTTTACCTAATTTACTATCAGCTAGCTTCTTCTTGTTCTTCGCTGCTTATTTATAGCAAGTGAGGTTATGCTGGTGATCTGTAGTGGATTAAAAAGGCTCTCGATCGCGAATTATGCGTCTTGAGGAAGTGAGGTAAATTAGTTATATCTTTTCTATTGTAGTTTCGACGCGTCACGGACGTTACTTTTAACATGTTTCTCCGATCTTTCATCTGATCTTCCAGATAGCTAAATTAGAGCAACGACAAATGATTGCTAGAAGTTGACAATACATGTGCCTGTTTTGATGTCATATATATAGAATGACTTATTCTCGATCCAGAATCCATATTCTAATCATATAGATTTCGATAACTTCGCATACCGCTACAATAGAAATATTAGTCTATGAATCTGACATAGAGGCCGATTCATCATTCTCCTGTAGCAGTGCGAAGTCTCGTAAACCAAAGAACCTCCGTTGTTATCCATGCACTAAAAGTATGTTGCGCATTATCGCCAGCTGTTTTGGATCTAGCCCTTCAATGGTATCGATAATACTATCGAAATAAACTACTATTCTCGATCGCCACTTTTATCAACATAGAAGCGTGACCGACATCTCCATAAGGCCTTGATTTGTTCTGAGTTTATTCCCTCTATTGAGATGCTTTCCTTATATGTTAACTTTTAAGTTGAATTAAGATATTGAATCCATCTAAACTCTCCAATCATTCAGACTATTTTCAAAAATGCCAAGACTCACATGTTTTCGAACATTTACAGTTTTTGAATCACTTGAATACAATTTACTAAATTATAATGTAAACTATTGGACATCCTTTTCCAAAGCTAATGAGACATGTGATGGTTTAATCCCTTGGCATCTCATGAATTCACCCGTTTCATTATAGCGCTTCCTTCGCTAACTATATTAGACATTGAGAGCATGGAATTATGCTGCAACAAGTTGGTAACAAATATCCCTCCTCATCACATGGGGATTTTTGGAAGATGGAAATGCTTTCTTGACGTTTTAATTAATTATGCGGCGGTATAAAGTGTATCAAGACTCAAGAGCCCTAGTTTTACGCGTCTTATTAGAGTATCAACTGATATATTGATGCAGCACAGTAGTTTTGGCAACGATAATCGTTATAATGAAAACAAAAGACAATCAAGCTAGCATTTAACATGTTTCAAAAGTAGAAAGATGTATACAGTACGAAGTATGGTATTTCAAGACAAAGTTATGCAGTGGCACAAGGCATACTAACTCCCCTTGGTTTGCGTGGTAAAATTTGTGTTTGTTTTCGTAAAGATGCTACTAGCCACTTTTATATATCTATTGCGAATGTTATACAGAAGTAGTTTAGATTATCGACATCAGTAGTCTCGCTATGTTGTTATGGAAATGCCAATACTTAAAGCAACAACGCCCTACAGGATACAACTCGAGGAACAAGGCCAATCTACCTACCGCTGGATGTGTAAAGAATTTAAAATAATTGTTGCGAAACTGAGAATATTATTGTGCATGTTCACATGTCCTCTAAATTAAATTAGCGACACCTAGGGGTAGATAGGTTCAAGTTTATCCACCCTCTGACTCCCTCTGGATGTTATTTAAGTCCACTTCCCAGTCTCCGAACTTTGTGGTTGAAAATCACCATTCTAGTTTTCATCTATGGATGCACCACTCAGTTGGAAGTCGGTAGGAGAAATCCTAATTATGGAACTAGTTTGACCATAGGACGATTTTTGCTTTCTCTGCTCTGAAGCCAACCTCTGGTATTGTCTTCCCATGTATTCTCATTGCACAAATTCAAATAACAATGCTACTATGAAAGATTGACAACCATATAGAAAACCTAGAAGATAATAAAGTCTACGATTTGAGATTCGTGCTCCGTGAAGAAATGATCATGTTTATACTTTGAGTTGATCACACCCTGGCATACCTCCATCACTGTCTTTGCAGCAGTCATAATCCCCATTGTGATCACCTCTTTGCCCCTTTTTCTGCACATAAAGAAAGGGTCTTCTGCATAAATACTTGGCTCATCGGTTGGACTTCCGCCTAGAGCGCCCTTCAACCCGAGTGGTGAATTTTCCAAGCACGCAATTTCTCAGATCTCCTCAATTTTCACCAGTGTTCGTGATTCATTGGTTCAAGAATCATATGATCCCCTCATTCTCCCCCAATCTTCCCCCGCTGACTAAAAACAATACAAGCCGACAACACATTCATTCATCTTTTCATTTTCCCGCTTCGTTATACGTCTGTTTCTCTGTTTCCCCTTGTATTTAAGAACTTGCCTTTCCATTATTGCTTCAATAATCAAGTTATTTCCCAATGTTCGATATATACAAGGGAAATAATCACTGCAGGTAGCATGTCCGTTATTTAGCGGAGATCACGGTGTTATACGCTCGATTCAGATGTGTTCTATAGTTACGTGTGTCAATTTATCATAGTACTAGCCACCAAGTACTTTGTCATCTCAATTCACAATTTATGTCATTAGATAAATTTAGTATTGTCGTTTTGATTCTGTTTAACAGATGAGACGTACGAAATCATAATAGCTTCTTTTTCGATTGTAACCACTTCAAACCCACCTACAAAAGAGAAACGGCACCTTCTCCGTAACTTTGTAATTCAGTTTGATCAAGACAGTACCCAGGCAGATATAAATACTAGCTCATTATCATTTCACGCTGGGGTTTGAGTCAGTCACAATGCCAAGACTCTAGTAGATGGCGAATTAGTCCAGTCTAATGACTCCAGGGCTCTTTTCACTAGCGAAATATGAATAATGGCTCATTCCACTACCGTAATATCTATACCAGTCCCCTTGACACCTTTTGATCCTGTAATTTATTTACTGACCTTTCATGCAAGTCAAGGCAAATACATTTAACCACACCCAATTTATTTCAAGCGTGTATCCCGTACAATCATACAATAAGATCCTCACCCAGAACTAGGTTCAGTCTGGGAGGATTTGGCCAGGACTCAGAGCATAGCTCCGCTATAGAGTTACTATGCCAATTGATACCACAATAATGACAATGCTTTAGGTTAGGACGAAGATTTTCGTCCCAGCTATTGACAGCGCTGTCATATATCATACTGTTGTCATGTATGATTGGTGTTACTATAATGTCTCAACTAGATTGAATGAAATAACTAATAGATCAGAAACAGAAGATATTTCGAGGTACCTAGGTACCTATTGAGCGTAAAAGCCCTACTAGGTGATGATAGATATTCCTTCTCAATCAAATATCTCCTTTCTTCCATCCCTAATTCAAAGCATCTGAAGAACCATAAACAATGCGTTCCTGTTAATAAGATAAGTCCTCAAATCAACAAAAGTACAGTATTCAATACAGATCAGATGGCCCAATCAACTCAACACCTCGTGCACGAAGAGATAATCTCGGCTAACCCTCCTTCATTTACCTCTAAATACCTACATACATTCACTTTCTAATTCCCATGTGTATCCTACCTTCACTTCGGCTGCTTCAATATTTAAAAGTAAATCTGAACTAGATTCCTATGATCAACAAGTAAAATATAGGGACAAACCAATTTCACATGGTGTGGATGAGTATTATTTTCGGATCTCTGGTATCCATGGATGCATGAAAGCCGGGAGCGCTAGTTAGCATCCAATGAAGTAATATTTACTGCTTCCAAGTAGATTCTTGGAGTTCTCATCTTGAGAAAAAAACCTATAGAGAACAAGATGTAGAAACAGATGACAGTGATGGATGGGAAATATTAAGGGATGGATGTTGTGATGATATTATTACTCGGCATATTTTCTCTTCTCAACACTACAAACAGCAAGTGAGATCATGGGCTTGCCTCAAACTCATTGTTTAAAACATGAACTAGACTTGATGCCTCTGAGATGTTGGAATTGTTCAATTTAAGATACAAGTCCTTCTCCTAGCCGGGTGACTCTTCTATGGGCCAGACCACTAATTCAGCTCATATCTCCCTTGTGACCTAATCCCCTCAAAATTCAAAAGAATTCCTTCAACTATGACACCATTAATCCTATTCCGCAAAAACCCGTAATGCAACACCACTAAAATCACGACATCGCCCCTGTATAAGCCTAAATGCGGGGTAACTGAGGGGTCCACGGGTACTGTCAGACGGTGTCAGACTTTAGGCAGGTACAATTTAGAACTTCTGAACATGGAACACCTCACTTTTGTTCTTCTGTACCAGGTTGTATTCGGAGCATACGGGGTGCTGTCGTGTGACCATGTGTAATTCCGTATGAAAATAAGAAAGAAATGAGCTGATAATGAACATCGAGAGTCTCAATAAACTCATAATAGAATTGCAACTATAGGGACACAAATATTGCCATCACAGTGACACATCAATTATTTTGGGAACATGGCAAAGAAGATTATCGCAGCCGCGGTTCACGCCGCTCCAGTTTTCATGGATAAGAATGCTAGTATTGAAAAAGCTTTACGGCTCATTAAAGAAGGCAAGGGAGAAGGAATTGATTATTTAGTATTCCCCGAGACTTTCGTACCTGGATATCCGGTAGATTTTCCAAATTAAAACTCATACTCCGCTTAGAAAACTAATACGAATGTTGAAAAACAGTATTTCATCCAAACCTACCCACCTCTCAAATACGCCGGTGCACAGGCCAAATATGCAGAAGAAAGTGTAGTCGTTGGATCAACCGGTGGTGATCTCATACCCATCATGCGCCTTTGTGCCGAACTAAATATTTCCGTTTGCATTGGCATATCCGAACGTGTAGAAGGGGGGCACACATTGTTCAACTCCCAAGCCTTCATCGACACAGATGGTACACTGCTAGGTGTGCATCGAAAGATCCAACCCACGCATGCTGAACGGACAATCTGGGCTCAAGGAAGTGGGCACACATTACGCGTATGGCCTAGCAATGTCGGCAGAATAGGAGGATTAGCATGTTGGGAAAACACGATGAATAATGCACGACAGGCATTGATTGAAGATCGACAGGAGATTCATGCCGCGGCATGGCCTGCGCTTAGCGCTATATCTGGGTTTGAACCAGTGGCTGATATACAAATTGAAGCATTGATGAAGAGCCATGCATTGACGGCGCAGGTATGGGTTATTTGTGCGAGTAATTATGTTGATGATTGGACTTTGGAGTGGATGAAGAAGAATTTGGGACCGCAGGATTTGGTTACTAAGGGAGGAGGGTGGAGTGCAGTTATTCATCCATTTTGTGATGTGCTTTCGGGTCCGCATACCGGGGCAGAGGAGAAATTTTTGAAGGCTGAGATCAATTTTGAAGACCTTGGGGGGGTAAAGGTTTGGATTGATGCTAGTGGGCATTATAAACGTCCTGGGTTGTTGAAGTTGAATGTGAATAAAAGTCCAGAGTGGCCCGATGATGAGATTGTGGCATCTGGAGCTCCTGCACCAACTCATGAATCACCTGGCGTGGCAAGAACATAAGCTTGAAAAGACAATACCTGATTCTGCCATATGGGAAATAATGGTGGTCATGACATGATTGATGATTAAACGCCCCAATGAGAAAGTCATCCTTTTGGTCGTGACCAAACTAAGGATTGCCTGGGACAAAGGAGTGAAGGCAGTGGGGAAATACAATAATGATATGATCTATTGAAGACTGTAGACGACAATAATAGCTTTATGAGTAGCTAAATATCCTCAAAACGCTTGGTTTATCTCCATAGTCCAAGCTAAGAAATGTATTGTCTTTCCGTATTCATACAGTCTCCGCAGCATGAAGTATTCTCGCCCAACTCGCACACCCAAGCATCGTCTTGCACAAGTTTCCTTGTTCATCCCTTTCTTGTTTATTAATCTCCAAGCCTTTGTTCAAACCAAATTTGGCATTGAATCTCTTCGCGTGATCTTCCGAAATTGTATATGGACAACTACCACGATAGTACAACCCGTCTACAGGATCCAACATAAACTCTCTTCCCCAATCCGCGATGCGTCGGATTTCTTTTCGGAGCTTTTCGGTGTGAACATGCTTAGATAGAGCGACATAACCATCTACGAGATGATGTAAGAAGAATGATCCATCCGAAAGCATTCTCTGGGATGGATCGGGAACGCAGTGATCATATAGTTCTCCCTCGGGATTCATTGTTGCTTCCGCAACTTCTGTTGCCCATTCCAGATAATACATCTGCTTCGTAGCTTCGTATGCAAGGGTGAAAGCATGAATAGCGAATCCACTATTATAGGACCATTTCGTACGATTTATCTGCTCGGAACCGTCTTCTTTACATTCCAATTGATCCCATATAAGTCCATCTTCAGGATCTTGCAAGTACGTTCTAATCCAGTCTGATAAGGCTTCCGCAAATTCTATCAGGAAAGGATTATTATTTTCGATTGCTGCTATTCTGAAGGCTGCTATAGCAGCTGGACCGGTGGAACAGGCTGCTAGGACTCTTTTGTTCGAGATATGCCAAGGAACACCATCCATAGGCACTCCAGTTTTGGATCCAGGAATGATGAATTTTGCTAATATATCCTTTGCTTGATGCAAAAATGTAGGCTCCCCAGTAGCTTGAAAACATGATATAAAAGCTTGAGCCGCATGTGCATTATCATCATAATAAATGTCATTATTTCCCGGGAACATCTTCCAGGCACAAAATGCATGATGTTCAGGGTTCCAATACTGTTGATGTACTGAGACGGCTTGATATATTCGCTTGGGAGAGAGGCAATCGGCCGTGGCATGTAGCATTATTGAGACGGGCCATATGACATATCCGAAGTCGTTTTCAGCGCCGAGAGTACTCTCGGACTTTACTTTGGCTTGGAATTGATTGTTCTTTTCAGAGTAGAAGTATCGGAAGGTTTTTTCAGCGAAGGCGGAGGATTCGGTCTTGGGGATGTGTGGGCTTGACGGAACGATATCTGAAAACAATGATTTGGAGGGCTGCTCTTCATCTTGAGAGACTAACTTCTCGAACTTTTCTTTGAGGTGGTCTATCGAAACCATTTTGCTTCGTAGCTATGTAGAGATGCAGTGATGCTTTGATGTTCTGATGAATTTGAAGAATTTGAAGAATTTGTAAATAGAATGGTGAAATATGACGATGCGATAAAAGAGAAAGAGCTTTCAAGTTGTACCTTGCGTTTGGAATGGAATATCACGTGAAGGACTACTTTACCATGACGTTGACGGGGTAGGAATGCTGCAGGGTACTACAGGAAGGTACGGGTCGGCTTTTAGCGTGTGTGCGCTATATGGCAGCCTGTAATTATCGCCAAAATAATCTGAGTTAGGTTCCTACCTATGTTACCAAGGAACTATTAACAGTTACATTTGCAGTTGCTACAATAAACATATCGGTATGCCAAGTGTATTCCAGTGCCATCTTAATACAAGAGATAACCAAAAACAGATGACACTGAGTACATCCTTGAATGAAAGAAATAGACTGTGTGATTAAGCACAATGAACATACCAATCCATTTTCCAGAAAATGCAAAAGTATCTTCAAGTTTCACATCCCCATAATCCCAAATACATTTCTTCACACTAAAAGCCTCTCATCAAACAAAACCCACCCCATTTCCCCCATCTTACACATCCTATCCCCCCTTTCCCCTAAAAAATCCCCTTTAACCCAACAACTGTAGTCTCAGCATGTTTAAAACTCCTCAACCTCATGCCCACAATTCGTATCCGGATACGTGATTAACCCATCCGTAGTCATCCAATCACTAGAGTGCGTGAAGGGTTGTTTTTCTGTTAGGAGAAGAAGGATGGATGATAGGTTGATGGATTGGCGAGTGTTCAATGAAATCCCGGTCCACTGCGAGTATGATGTATGATGGGCAGTTTGAATTGCATTGAGAAATTATGATGGGGATCAGGGTGAGGGACCTAACATATCTAGACTGCAAATACTCATTCCTTGGTTGGGAGGTAAATGTAAAATTTCTTCCTCGAGGGTGAAGTGGTCGCCTTCTTTGGCGCTGCAGAGAATTTTGACTGGAAGGCGGACAAATCACTTCTATGCGGAGATCATAGAGTTGGAAGATGTCGTCTGATATCTTTTTGGATAAGTTTGCCTTTTTTTGTTTAGGATTACATGTGCAACAATGCTAATACGTGTTAGAATCTGAGGACTATGTGATTTTGGAGGTTAAACTACAAGTGGGGGTGTATTGGATTGATATAAATGAATCCCGCGATGTCGTGTCCTATTGCTTACTATGGGTATAAGCTCTGGTATTTCTAAATGACATTCTCGAGAAATCGTGCTTGTATTGTTGACAGAAAGTATCAGACGAGAGCAGGATTTCTTCTGGCAATTCTGTCTCAGAGTAACTATTATTATCCGTTTTCAGGGTATTTTTTCATAGTCAACCGAAGTTTTGGAGATATAAAAAGTTTTACCTTGATTAGAGAGTTGGCAGTTTTAGCAGTCATCACATGAACCGAATCTTGGACAAAGTAAAGCTGTTTCAGAGGCTCACGGGCGCTTGATGAACATTACCACAATGCCAATTTCGATACTACAATCCTCTTTCTAACAGACTTTGGGGGCTTTTGTAAAGTATAAGATTTGAGCAGGAGGCCAAGATATGAACCATAGAAGTTGACGAGGAATTTCTGTGGAGGGGGCAACAGAATCTGCTAGAGGTTATTGATGCACCAACATCTTCGGCATGGATTTTGACAAACCATCTTCAAACCTTCAACCAATCATTTCCCATATGCTTATTTGAGTATTGAGAAATCTAGAAAAGATGTTTGACCGAGAACTTTGAGCTTCTGACTTTGTTGATGATGCAAGCTCGAGAATCTCAGTATACTAATGAGTCATATACAGACGAATGCTGATAGAAGTATATCACCACCAGACACAGCGTATATTTCTTGATACTATTCGCTAGCTTGAAAGAATCAGAAAGTTCTGGTCTATCATCCAAGGGTTATCGAGTTGTAAGCTCAGGCTGTTTATTATTAGAACGCGTCCTTGTGATTTGACATGGAAGACTAACCACAAAAACAAGACTAGCCAAGCTCTTTCAATTTTTCTAGCTTCTCTAATAGTCATTTTATTCACTGAAGCTAGGGGCTTTTGTGATACCAGATTCAATTCATGCCATTCAAGCTCAATCCACATATGGATGGCATAGTCCACAATTAGCCAGGTACGTATCTCAGCTGGCCCTTTATAGTCAGTAAAGCTTGGTATTATCTGAAAAATTTCGACGGACTTGTGTCCCTGAGCAAATACCTTGCCAAATAGATATTCGGTAGGGGATCTGAGTGTGGGTTGAATTGTGGGGTGGAATGCCCGGAGAATGCTGAAGGATGGTGAAGGAATTGGTTTGAGGCGAAATGATCAACCTTTACGAGGCTAATCAAAGGTTCATAATGGAATTTGCGATCTAGTTGAGAAATATATGGATTTCAACAATGGATAAAACTATCCTTCATCAGAATCACGATCGAACCTCATGGCAATTTTGCCTCAATGGGAGAATTCTAGTCAATCAAGGAAGCTCACCTATAAAATAACGCAAAGGTAACCGGGAAACTGAGCATGTTACACGTAGCCCATCAGTTACCTGGCTACATAGATGGACTGGCTACATTCCACCTTTAGACGCCTACTCAAGTATCTGTACGATGTGCATCTTTTGAGTGATATCGCCAGATGCATTCATGGATTACACGTGGTTCATATGTTCATGAATGCTGTATCGTGACCCAGAATTGACGCAGAAGTCAATTGACTCTCAGGAGGCGCACCAAATAGCCACAAGATGAATGAATGAATGAATGATTTGAAGGACAAGTCGGTTCAGCTTCTGATATTATTGATTATCATCGCAACTGCTCAAAATGATGTATATTGATGATGGGGCGCGTGAAATAGGATGTCCTAATTTTAAAGTTCTAGCAGAATTGGCATCGCCAAGTCTTAGCAGGATACCAAACTTTAGGCTTAGTACGTGACAGCACATTGATGAAATCACGCGTTACCAAAGTATGGGGATTAACACCCCGTGTATTAACTTAAGTCTTTTGGAAAAATCCGGAGTTTGCATACAAATTGTCATCATTGTTGAATTATTGACGATATTCCGCCCCACAATCTCCCATTGCGTCGAAAACATCTTTTGCTCTTGATCTATCCAATACACTTTGTATAGCATCTTTGTCCTCTCCGGTAAGCTTAAACGAGAAAGTTTTGAGGTTCTCATCAATATGCTCACTAATTCCCATCCGGGCGCCGATGATCACCGCTCCAACATAGTCATGATCTAGCACCCATCTAATTGCCACGTTCGAAACAGATACATTATGCTCGGATCCAATGGCTGCAAGAACTTCAAGTAGTTCCTGGAAAAGTTTCCATCCTCCCCATATGGTGATCATTTCGAGATATTTACGATGACTTGGAGTCATATCCAGGTCGAAGAGGTTCGGAGCAGATTTTCCCACCCATTTATCCGCTAGGAAGCCACCACACAATGAGCCATAGGTAAGGAGTTTTACATTGTACTTCCTACAACTTCTAGCCATCTTGAAAGTGGGTCGGAGGTCAATTAGAGAAAATTGAACTTGGTTTGAAACGGCTTTGACGCCGCTCTCCATGATTTCGCACATCCGGTCTGTGTCGAAGTTGCAGAGACCTAGGCTTTGAACATGGGGATGCTCGTCTATCAACCGCGCTGCTTCTACATATTGATGATCGTTGTACTATGTTGTTCGTCAGTAAATTTGTTGTCAATCCTCATACAGGTGAACATACGTCTTGCCAGTGAAACTGGAGCAACTCCACGCTTGTAGAGTGGATGGCTGCGAGACGCTCAGATATATTGGCATCTACAACTTCTTTCGTCACCTGAATGGGTTCGAAAACCGCCCACTTTGTTGCACAATAAATATTTTCTGAATCTTCTTGTGAAGATCTAAATTGTCCCTGAAGATCCTGTTATTAGGTGATTTTCCAACGAGGATGGCTGGCCTTCTTACAAATGTAATTTCAGCATCACCATAATGATCAGCCATATCATAAGCAATGAATCCAGAATCGACGTGCTTTCTGAAATGACGATCAATCTTCGATTTAGAAGCAGTTCCCCAAGCAGGACTAGAAAATTGCCATAGACCCATGAACATCCTGGGTACTTCAGCTGATCCTAGATGGAATGATTCTAGTGCACTCTTAGAAGAATGGAAGCCGTTTGTCGGGGGAACCTCGTTTTGTTTGCGAGATTGCCCTTCGTTCCCAGTTCCTCCAACCAGTTTCTGCAGACAGCATAACCCACGCTCAAATGCAAAATCTTGGCCACTGGTAGCGATTTCTTTACAGGTATAAAGTGCTGCCATTAATGCTGCAACTGTTTGAGAATTATCATACGTCATAGGCCGCTTCCCAGAGCTGGTAAGAAGTAGTTTATGTACCGCTGTTGTTGACTGTACGATGTCACCATCAATTGTTGCGAGAACATCTAAAAAGAATTCCCCTTCTTCGGACGTTTCATTCCACTCCAACTTCTGTATTTGTCGTATGACGCTGGTGAGAAGTCCCATGCTCTCGAATCCAAAGCCACAACCCATCAGACACCTGTATCTATTTTGTATTCGCTGAAAGTCTGTATTTGGTTTAGGCAAGCCGTCAGATGTAATAAACAGTTCTGGGATAGACGATGGTCGGGTGTTTGCGAGATATTGTGACGCAAGTTTCGTGAGACTTGCCGTATTCGAAGTGTTCTCTCCCAAGAGACCCCTAAGAATTGACCGCAGTCCTTCCACTGGCATATTCGCGATTATACAGTCTGTCATCATGTTGACATGAGCAGCCTTTGTGGAAGACTGCGCATCATAGTTTTCGGTCCCCATGTTGCCAAAATATGGTACGGAAGAAATGTGAGATGATTGATCGTTAAGAGTCTTCATCTGAGATGGGAGTCAAAATTTCTTTTGTTTCTCGAATCGCATCGTCTGCTTCAAATTATATAGTTCCCCAGATAATCTATAAACCCTCCGTGTTTCGGCTCGCATCTTTACATATGAGTAGTGAATTCATCGTGAAGATGAGCATGTTTGGAAGCTATCGATAGGTTTTAGTGGGGAAATACCTTATCCATTTTGAACGTCGAGTACGCTAAATACCCCTGAAATAATTAGCGCTGTCACCCCAACAGGGTCTTATAATCCTGGACATTTATCCTATCACTTTTAAAGGCCAATCCTTAACCTACATACTGCTTATCTTACCGGATGTATCAACTTCAAGATTCCACAGATTACTAACGCACTTCGACTATACCTGTTTCAATATGTCGTACTTGATGTTAATGGAGCTTTTCAAACCTTCAATCATATATCATGTCCATCGAGGCTCCCCTAGCAATAGACGATTCGTTCCTGATATCCCAAGCTCTCGTCCATGGTAACCCATTAATTACCAGAAGTTTCTACTCATGAATTCGATCTCAACTAAATCAGAAGAACCAAATCCATCAGTTATGAAGTCTGAAGTATTTCGTCATCCAGCTACTGATGTTGACACCGAGTTGGGCTCAACTGAGGATATGCCCGCCGGAGATGAGCTGAAACGGAATATGAAGGGGCGCCATATCAATATGATAGCCATAGCTGGTATGATTGTGAGTCACCATGATCAGAAAACACAGGATACAGGAATGGAAAACTGATAGTTCAAACAAGGGAACGGGTCTCTTTTTGAGTTCTGGGACTACAATTGCCCGAGCTGGTCCGGCCGGTGCATGGCTTGCATACATTTTCATGGGATTCGTGACTGCAGGAGTGAGCGTAAGTTGCGAAGATCTCTCCTGTCACGAGAAACTAGTGGAGTAACCACCCAGTCCATAGTACACGACTGGTGAGATTACTGCGTTCATGCCAGTCACTGGTGGATTTGTTCGTCATGCTACGGCATTCGTGGAGCCTGCTTTGGGGGCTGCCACGGGGTGGAACTTTTGTATGTTTGGACGACATAACATAACTTAGGAATTATTTGACTTATGGAAAATAGGGTATACAATGGCTATCACCGTGCCGGCTGAACTGAGTGCAGCCGCGACTCTTATTCAATTTTGGGATTCGAGCACAAACCCAGCGGTTTGGATAACCGTTTTCTTGGTGGTGATCGTATTCCTCAATTTTTGTGGTGTGCGGATGTATGGTGAAGTATGGTTATTAAACTATCCCCCGTATCTAGCAGCAACTAATCATGAAAATTTAGTCTGAAGTCATCTTCGCTTCGATGAAAATTGCTCTCATCATTGGTTTGATTATTGCCGGCCTAGTTGTCGACCTTGGTGGTGGACCAAAGGGCGAACGACTTGGATTCACTTATTGGAAATCACCAGGGGCTTTCAACGAATACCTAGTTAGTGGTAATACTGGACGATTTCTCGCGTTTTGGTCCTCTCTCATTAGCGCCGCCTTCAGTTATGGTAATATACAAGTGGTGGCACTCTCTGGTACAGAAACAGTAAATCCTCGAAAGATTATCCCCGATGCCACTAAGAAGACATTTTTTCGTGTCTTTTTCTTCTATGTTTTGAGTATCTTGATAGTTGGAATGATTGTGTAAGTCCAAGTCTTCCTTTTTCCTATCGATCGATTTCACTAAACAATATGTAGTCCATATGACAGTGAGGCCTTATCCAATCCTACAGGAACAGCCTCCTCGTCTCCTTTTGTTATCGCTTTTCAAGCCGCTGGAATCAGGATCCTTCCTTCCATCATCAATGCTATTGTCTGTACATCTGCTATCAGTAGTGGATCCGCTTGTATCTTCCTTGCATCTCGTACACTCTATGGTTTGAGCGTCGATGGCCATGCTCCAAAGGTCTTTATGAAGTGCAATAGATTCGGTACCCCATGGTATGCTGTTGGTCTGAGTGTTCTCCCATCACCCCTTGTGTACATGGTAGTCAGCAACCAAGCTTCGGTCGTCTTTGGATGGTTTGTAAATATTACTACAGTGGCGGGACTAATCGGATGGGTGGTGATAGCAGTTACTTATCTTAGATTCTTCTATGCTCTGAAAAAACAGGGTATTTCTCGTGATGGTAAGATACTTCCGAGTCCCACCCACCTCGATTCTTCATTTGCTAACATTATCGTACCAAGCTTTACCTTATAAAAGTCCTTTGCAGCCTTATATAGCATTGGTCACAGGATTCATCGTCTTCTTCATCATCTTGTTCTCCGGTACCATCTATATTTTTATTCTAACAACAATTGGAATTCATTTATTTTCTCCTAACATACCACATAGGATATGCCGTATTTTTCCCTGGGAACTTCACAGCGTCTGGATTCTTGACATATTATATCAACATTGCAATTTTCATCGGTATGAAACTTCTAATCCTTACATTACCACACCCGAAGCTAATCAATCAACTGTCAGTACTCTACGCCTTCTTCAAATTTTTCCTCAAATCTAAAGTTATTCCATTGGAGAGTATAAATTTCCAACACGAGCTGCACGCGATACGTCGATGGAAAGAAAGATCGGAGCTTATGAAGAGAAACTCATGAGAAGAGTATGGTACGAGATTTTCTAAATTTCACCCTTTCGAGATTGTTGTGGGGAATTTTCCGGGCATTCCCTGGGAAATTGCTTCTCCATTTTATGTTTCAACTCTGAGTTGGCCATGAATAATAATATAATTTCTGGAGAACGCTTTCTATCCTCTGTCCTCGGTCCTGGGACTTTTATGTCTAATTATCCGGACTTGCTTAACCAAGTAGGACTTAATTAGTCCGCCAAACTCCGATGTACCCCTCATCTGCTATGGCCGATGTGACCTCAAGAAGCGGAATTGATGCCGCTTGACGATATTAACGTACCAGAAGTTACAGCTGAAGATGGGAAAGATGGGGTGTATTTTCACATTTAGACACGAGAAATCTGTGAGAGATTTGCATTCAATTCTTATAGTGTGTCCAGTGGTCCGGAGAGCAGCCCAGAGAGAAGAAATTGTTGATTCTAAATTCATTTCAAAATATAAAAGAAATCTTATTAATTGAATCTCTTTTCAATAAGAAATCCATTGATATAAGCAAAGTTTTCTCTCATTAATAGATTTCTGGATATCGAAAGATCTGGTCTTTCCTAGATCTGACAATACTCCGGATATGCCAAAATGGTCACGCCAGGGGGCCGCCGGCAAAATAGGTTAATCTCACTTCGGATCGGAGAAACTTATACCCCACCCATGAGATTGATTCTCTTTCGTTATTTGCCGACTCCAGATGCAGTTAATCGTCACATTGCAGACTCTCCCCGCACCCTATATACAAAACATTCCATTTTTGAAGTTTTCATGACACCAGAATGAAGATCACGATGATTCCGGATGCAACAATTACTACGGACCGGACCGCATTTAGCCTGAAATACATCTCCCCCCCGCTCCCCGCTGTCGATCTAAAAAATCTCCCGGTTTGTCATAATGGATCTACACAATGGTGAGTATATCTTCTTCGACGTTCTCATCTTAAAGCTGGAGAAATGGTACCTTTCTAAACATTGTTTTGTCGACTTCTGTTTTTCATTAGTCGAG
Source organism: Ciborinia camelliae (assembly GCA_025890175.1). Taxonomy (NCBI): domain Eukaryota; kingdom Fungi; phylum Ascomycota; class Leotiomycetes; order Helotiales; family Sclerotiniaceae; genus Ciborinia; species Ciborinia camelliae. The sequence continues at coordinate 1,844,107 of JANPYM010000004.1, forward strand.
ATCATTTCTTTCATCATGAGGATCCCAAATTTACTAAATGTCATTGGTATCACTGGAGCTGTCGCACAAACGTTTCCCGATTGTGTGAATGGGCCTGTTAGTACCTTCATAGCATCAAAGTCCAATGTTAAACGTGCTCTTGCTTACTAGTCGTTATTAGTTGGTCAATAACACAGTTTGTGATACGACCACCGATCCGTATACAAGAGCCACAGCTGTAAGTGAAAATCATCATTTCATTACTGAGCTCGGTGTGTTAATGTATTTTAGCTTGTATCATTATTTACCCTGGCAGAAAAAATCAATAACACGGGGAATACAAGCCCTGGAGTTCCAAGGATCGGTCTTCCACCATATGAATGGTAAGCACTACGAATAATTTCCAACTACCTTATTGAGAGATATGTAAACAGGTGGAATGAAGCTCTCCATGGGCTCGCTTTTGGAGCTTCGTATGGACCCGACGGTGCCAATTACTCTTATTCAACGTCGTTTCCTCAGCCAATTCTAATGGGAGCTTCATTTGATGATGAATTGATCCACAATGTCGCTTCTCAAATCTCCACAGAAGCCCGAGCTTTTAGCAATGCGAATAGGTATGGTCTCAATTATTGGACACCTAATATTAATCCCTACAAAGATCCTCGGTGGGGTCGTGGTCAAGAAACCCCTGGCGAAGATCCGTTTCATGTCTCCAGTTACGTCGATGCCCTAGTAACTGGTCTCCAAGGTGGACTCGATGACCTACCTTACAAGAAAGGGGTAGCCACTTGCAAACATTATGCAGGATATGATCTTGAAAATGGTGGTGGAGTCCTGCGATATGGATTCGATGCTATCATCACCTCTCAGGATCTGAGGGATTATTACCTTCCACCATTTCAGCAATGCGCGAGGGATTCGAATGTACAAAGCGTGATGTGCAGCTACAACGCAGTGAACGGTGTTCCCACTTGTGCTGATGAATGGTTATTGCAAAGTCTTTTGAGAGAGCACTGGGAATGGGAAGAGGAAGATCAATGGGTTACCAGTAAGCGAAATCCTTCTTTGGCATACACCTCTATAAACGCTAATGGAATTAGGCGATTGTGATGCCGTCCAAAACATCTGGGACTCCCATAACTACACATCTACTCCTGAGCAAGCAGCCGCAGATGCCTTGAATGCAGGAACTGATCTTGACTGTGGTACTTTCTGGCCAACATATCTAGGTTCAGCTTACAATCAAAGTTTGTATAACATATCTACTCTTGACCGATCACTGATCCGACGGTACGCATCGCTAGTCCGTGTTGGATATTTTGATCCCCCATCTATTCAGCCATATAGACAGCTTGGCTGGTCTGATGTTTCCAAACCAGCTGCTAAACAACTTGCGCTACAGGCGGCGGAAGATGGAATTGTGTTACTTAAAAACGATGGGGTACTTCCTCTATTATCAAATATCACCAAAGTGGCGCTGATTGGTCCATGGGCCAACGCCACGACTCAAATGCAAGGAAATTATTTTGGACAAGCTCCATTCTTGCATTCTCCATTAATCGCAGCCTTAAATTCGGGTTTCAAGGTCACATATGTAGAAGGAGCCGATATCAATTCCACAAGCACAACTCAGTTCTCAGCAGCCATAGCTGCAGCCAAGAAAGCCGACGTCGTGATATACATTGGCGGAATTGACAACTCTATAGAGGAAGAAGAAAAGGTACAGCTACCCAAAAATCCAAATCTCATTACTTCAACTGACTATATCCTGCACAGGACAGAGCAACCATCACCTGGCCATCAACTCAATTATCTTTGATAAACCAACTCTCAAATCTTTCCACTCCACTCATCGTCTCCCAAATGGGTTGCATGATAGATTCATCCTCTCTCCTCTCAAACCCCGGCATCAGCGCTCTAATCTGGGCCGGCTACCCCGGTCAAGACGGTGGAACGGCTATCTTCAACATCCTAACCGGTAAAACCGCACCCGCAGGTCGTCTACCCATTACGCAATACCCTCAAAATTACGTAGACGAAGTCTCAATGACCGACATGAATATTCAACCGGGAGCCAAAAATCCCGGGAGAACTTATAAATGGTACAACGGAACACCAGTTTTTGAATTCGGCTTCGGCTTGCATTATACAACTTTCAACGCCACGATTACCCCTCCATCATCCAATAAATTCTTCATTTCCGATCTCCTTTCCAATCCTACTACAAAATATAAAGACCAAACCCCCTTCCTCAACCTCCCCATAACAGTCTCAAATACAGGCACCACAACATCCGATTACGTCGCCCTGCTCTTCCTCGGCGGAACATTCGGCCCAGCTCCTTATCCTAAGAAATCTCTGGTTGCATATACCCGGATTCATGATATTGAGGGTGGTAAGAGTGCAAGCGCAGTGTTGAAATTAAATTTGGCGAGTTTGGCGAGGGGGGGATGAGAGGGGGATTTGGTTTTGTTTCCAGGGGATTATAGGGTGCTGCTTGATGTTGAGGGGATGGATGAGTGGGGGTTTACGTTGGTGGGGGAGGAGGTGGTTTTGGATCGTTGGCCGGAGAGGTCGAGTGTGGGGTAGGATTCCTTATTCTTTGAGGAATGATGGGGAAACTGCCCTGTGATTTTACTGGATGAAAGAGGTTGACATCGTTTCAGTATCTGGTGGGATACCATATTGAGACCGTGTCATAGAGCGTCCCACCTATACCATTGGCTCGGGGTATTCATAACACATACTACCCAGATAAGTTTGTCTGGTATATATAAGCGCTACCAAAGTGCGGCTCTGATTGATTAACCAAAACCATGCTACATCCCTGCTCCCTACTAAACATTCCACAATAACAATAACCGTATTCAAAAAAGTGAATCCTGGTCTTATTATTGGGTATTCAATGGGTGAGATTTACCTAATATGAGATATTCCGAAGAAATATCACATCTAATTCCCACCTTTTTCAGTAGAAACCTTTCTACGGTCCTCCTACAAAAATATAATATTCATTTGATATAACTCCCATTCACCATTTACATAGTTTCCTAGTTAGGTATATACTTCCTTCCGAATCCGAATCGAAACTTTACAGACGCCCAGGATTTGATACTTCCCAGACCTAGACAGATTATAGTATAAACATTTGTGATATATGTTAAATACGCGCTATTCATGAATATTTCCCGTATCCAGAAAACCTTGCTCCTGTTCCTATTCCTATTCCTATAACCTAACTCGTGAATAAATGAATACCCCAGATTCCCAGTAAAGCCTACCAAGCCTACTATACCATCCTAAAAAAGCTCCATACCCATCCAAAAAAGAAAACTCCCGCCTTGCTCCTTATCCCTAAAAAAGCGTTAGCACTCCCATTCACCTCATCCCCCCCCCAAAAAAAACGTATAAAAGATTTCACATCCAACTTACCGAAGCACAAGCCGTCGGAGGACAATACCCATGATTACAAGCAAAACTACAAAGACCCAAATAACTATCATCCTCCCCGGGCAACGGTTTCCCAGGTGGACTACTTGCTGGCGGCGCCGGAATCGGTGAAGGGCCATAGTTAGTACAGGTGCAGGGACCCGGGGGACAGTAGCTGTATTGGCAGCAGAATATGCATACTGTGGGATTTTAAGGGGAGTTAGTTCATTTTTGGGGGGGGTTGGGAGAGGAAAGTGAAAGGGACAGTGAAAGGGGTGAATGAGATGAGATGAGATGAGATGAGATGAGACTTTGTGTTTTTGGGAAGGTAAGTGAATGGATAGATGTGAGGAAACACAAATGATAACTTTTGAGATCAGGACATAGAGTCAGAAATTAAAAGCAAGGGATAAATCTAGGAAATCGATGCATACGCCCGAGATAATTTCCGGGACCAGTGCCTGCTACACAATACGAAGTTCCAGAAGGTGCAGACGATGATGAGGATATTGTGGTTGATATCGTGGTGGACGTAGTTGTGGAAACGGGTAGGGCGGTCGTGGAGGAAATGGGGGATCCGTCGGAATTGTATGTACAAGCTGTTGGGGGGCAATAACCGTGGGTGCATGTGAAATCGCAGAGGCCCGCATAGGTTGAGTCTTCGCCTAAGAGGGGGTAGCCGGGTGTGTTGGTTACCGGAGGAGCGGCGATTCCGTTCGCCGAGTATGAGGTGCATGTACATGGTGCGGGACAGTATCCGAAGTTACAGGAGAATGAACAGAGCCCTACATAATTTCCTGGTCCGGTTCCTGCAACGCATGTACCGGATGGCACGGATGACGATGTTGTGGAAGTTGTGGAAGTCGTTCTGTTATTTTCATGTTAGATTATAGAATGCGGTATACAAAGAAAGACTTACGTGGTAGTGGTGGGTGGAGTAGTGACTGGTGGTGTGGTAGTTGGAGGTGTAGTGGAAGTAGGTGAAACAACGGTTCCTCCTCCAGGTGGGGTAGTTGTGGGCTTGATTGTAGCAGTTGGCAGAGACGGAGTTGCACTACATGTGCTTACATGAAGTCCAGCAGTCAAAGAAGCCAAGCCATCATGAAGAAGTGGATCAGAAGGTCCATCTGGTACAGTTCCGACATAAGCGTTAAAGTTGTAAATGCCGCAAATGCAAACATCTTTTACGTCATGGAGACTAACAGCTTCGAGCAAAATTTGGGAGCCACGCTGAAGGAAAAATTGTTGCTTGCCGACTCTCATGTCGACTTGGTAGGCCGAAGCTCCGGCAGGTGCATTGAATTGTTTAACGTTATCTCCAGACATCACCGTAACAACTCCCGGTGCTGTGAGCATAGCGACAACAAATACTGAGTCCTGCATATCTTCCCAACCATTTGGTCGTCCTTCAAAATAATTTCCACTGCTGTTACTAGCTGTTACCATCGTAGTATCTGTAGCATCACAGTTAAGAGTGCGGAGATTTGGTCGATACCAATATATGAGCTGATCAGAAGTAATGTAACTGTTGGGAGATGAAGCGCCGGCATGATACGCAGCAATGAATGGTTTGGCCATATCTAGCCAACCATCGTGAGGCCTTTAAGCGTCAATCTCTTTTTCTTTTACAACGATGGAAGTGAACTTACATATCATTGACCCACTTAGAATTTCCATCATCGAAATGTAAAGAATTGAGAGGACCAATATAATGGGACTCGCCATAGTCATTCCAAGTGATAATCTCGAGATATTGCGGTCCAAGGGTTAATATTTCGTTCCAACGATTAAACCATAAGAGATCAGATGGAAACACCCAGTTCTTGCTGTATGGGACTTCCTTGAAGGTTGTTAATATGACACTACTTTCTCATTATAGACGTGCACGAACTCACCGGACCAAAATGGGTGCTAAACCAAGGAGAAACCGCTAAAATAGGGTTAATCCCCATTTTTCATTTGGATTCAATATACATACGTGCAATATAAGCCTTTCCAGCTAGCGCCTTGATATATGCAGCATCACCGGTTTCAACAGTGACATTGGCACCTGGAGTAGGTGCTTTATTGTTTCCATTATTGGGCCATGCCTAAAAAGGTGTAAACTTCTGTTGGAATCTACATCGGGAAAAAAAGTTACTTACCATCCAGTTCAAAGCACCATCGATTGTACCAAAGTTGGTTCCCATCTCCGGGTGAAAGTTGGGCGCAAAGAAGATTGGAATACCCGCACCAGCTCTTAGAGCAGTGATATCAAGTTGGTCGCCAGCAAATGACGATGCAAAGGCTTTTCCATTAACGAATAGTTGCGCTGGTAGAGCTGCATATTTTGCAATCATTTGCCCAATCTGCGTTGCTTGACTGGATGGATTCCACCAATTGAAATCGAAGGATATAAACACCTTCATCCCATTATTTGCTGCAGATTGATATGCAAAGCCAAGCTGTGTGTCTGTGTAGGGGTCGACTCCAATGTTCAAGGCGAAAGCATCAATACCGAGTGATTTTGCACGTTTCATATCGGCGTCAAAATCTTGAGGACCAACTCGCTCACCTACAATACCAATCTTGATGAAATGTTAGAATAAAAGTGGGTCGAGGGACCTTGCACGACCCAGATACCTTAAAACGAAAGTTTCAACTTCACGTACCATGAAGTGACAAAACACAAGTCTACCATTAGACTGCCTTTCCTCGAGAGAAACTACATCGTGGGATGTTGGAGCTGCAATAGCAAAGGTTGCAGAGAAGATTAGTATAATCGCCTTCAGGAAGGCTTTGGTCGAGACCATCATGTCTCCTGGTATCGCAAACTATGCCAGGCGGGGTTGTAGAAAGCAATGATTTATTTGATTAAGTTTTATTGTTAGAAAGCTGTGGTTTCTAGGGAGATGGTCGCAAAATATAGAGGTGGGAAGGACAGAAATAGTTACTTTTCTGATTCAGACCGTATCGATAATCTGCAGTAACCGAAATTGCCACTTTTCTAGGTGTCAAGTTAATTTTAGGGGTGGGACCAGAAGAGCGGACACGGTAATCATTTTGATCTCAAGACGTCAAATTAAAGGCAATAACCTTGGCATGCTTCATTACTATTGGGTGTACTCGAATTGTATTGACTTTTGAGAAACATATGTTACGGCGTGAATAACTAATCCTACAGCACACGACCTACTTTACCCCGCAATATGCCAATATATTACGTAGCGAGTGATAGGAGATTCCATGTTATACTTTATTGTGATGCATATAAAACGTACTTGATGCCAGATGATATATTGAAGAAAGGAGAAATTCCCGAGGGAAAGAACTTCAGTTCCGAGATGCTTTTGATTTGCCCTTAGTCTCTAGTTATTCACTAATCACCAAAGAAGGCAGGTTTTCCACTTATGAATTGGAATCAAAGAAGTGCATCAACTGTGTCTCAAGCGGTAAACAATGCATCCTAAAGAATACTTGAGCTTGCTTTGAAGTTCTCTTGTGAGCTGAGCATTCAGAGAAAAATCACCATGGGGACTTGACCTCACGGGAACAAAATTTCCTATATCGTCAAGCCTGAGGATATCGACCTTTAACAATCATATATAGAGAGCAAACGTTACACTTAACATATGTATCATGCATCCCAAGATCTGAGACTATGCAGACCTTCTGTATGGTGGTAGATTGCCCCTGTCAAAATTTTCACTCCGGAACCCCTATTCAAGAATGTGGGGTAGGATGAAACAGGCATTTATCCGGGGAAATCATTCACAAGATAATATGATGACTTCTGTCATTGTATTGCTCGAATAACTTCGTCGGCGAGGTCATCGGATTTGAAGAAGTCCTCGAGGTGATGTTTCGACAAGAAAGTGATGTGTTGAGTGATCACAAGGTCAATTTGACGGGCCGACTGGCGTTTGTGTTGGACTTCGGCAAGACCTGAAGGAAGTTGAGAATCAGACATCTTCTGAATTCTGAAATGGTAATTCAATTACGATACTAATATCATATGTAGTTCGCGAAGACAAATGGACAGAATAAACACTGATGGAAGTCAGATTGTCGTGAGGAAAGGAAAGAAAAGTGTGGGTTGGAAAAATGGGATATCGGAGCCGGAAAATCAAGGTTCCGAGACAGTGCACGGACTATTTGGGACCCATATGGTGTGGTCATCTTTGTTTTCCCCATCTTTCTTTCCCATCTACCTACCTGTGTTCACCGATTACCACACATCTTAACTTCACCTGCGTAAAAGACCTTGAGCCGCTCGAATCTACTACCTCTCTTGGTAACCAAACAAATCACTCATTTGAAAGGGTGAGTGGCATTTGAAGATCATGGTTTCCATGTGCCAAATCACTACTTCTTCACAGTCGCATCTAGGGTACGAGCGAGCCGCTTCCGCATTAGGTAGGTATTTAACCTTAAGGTTAGTTTCACGTCAAAATAAGCTTTGTAGCAGAATTTCAAAACACTAGTCTAGATCATTGCACAAGCTTTGGATTTAGCCTTGTAAGGCTCCATCTTTGTATCCATGATGATGTCTATCCAATCAAATTTCAAAATAAGTATCCGAGCCTTGGCCCCTTTAGATTGTGGTTTGACAAGAAAGAACTACAACAGACATTTCCGACTTGGCGATGCTAAGCCTTGGGATTGTTAGTGGTAAAAGTTCGAATAGTTTCTTTTCAAGGAATGGAAAATTTTAAGCTTGTTGTGAAGTTGGAGTGATAATCGTACGCGTATAAAAGGTGTGTACTCCCCCGGAGCTCAATATAGTTTCATCAATAATATTCATCATGTATCGATACCTACCTTTTATAATTGCACTTCTAGTGACTTTCGCATCTTCTCAATCCAACTCAACCGCAAGCAGCGGAAGTGGACATTCGTACTTCGAAGAATACAATCAATACCCCAACGCCACATGACCGGGTGTCTAGGTGGCCCAAACACCTCTTAGAACCCCGCTTACCCTCGAGTCCCCAGTTGAGATCCCCGTATCAACGTCACTGAAGTCCCATTGGACGGTAAGCAGATTGAAACGAATACAGTGATCTCGATAAGTGTGACTGATGATATTTTTGCTTTCAATTCTTTATGGAAACCTGTGTGTTTCTTTTCGGCAATGTCCCACCGAATGTGGCGGTAAAGACGGGAAAGGTACAAGATGACACCGGGCATTGTAAGACAATGAATGTTTATTGATTTATGCTTGAACAGTTTTACTTATCCGGCACAAACGGCAAGACCGCACCTACAAGGGAAAACGCTACGAGTCCCTGTGGAGGTATGCCATTTGACATAGTAAATCGATATGCAGGATCATTGCTTGTTGGGTCTGTTGCCCTCAGTATGTATCCCTGAGTATTTATATCTATTCTTATTCTCATCCCCACAAAAGAAAACAACCAACCCAACCCAGACGTTACCCCAAACAAACCAAGGGACACTGTTTACAATGCTCGTTTTAAATATACTCTTTGCGGTGAGACAAATATTGAGATAATGAAGATAGGTTCTCCTGGGGAAAATATCTAATTATCAAAGTATAGCTGGGATATTGGAAACCCGGTCTTAATTGCTGTTGTGAAATCCAGCTGTTTCGACTAATTGACAACTTCAAAAACCATTTTAAATGAAGATTTACACCATCTATACTTTCACTACAAGCCGGTCTTGAATTGATCCACATTTGAAATCGAATCATTACCCCAAAATGTCCGAATGTTGTCAACAAGCAAGTCTGGAACTTCATATGCTGCAAAATGTCCACCTTTTGGATTGTTCACTTCATATGTCAGATTAGCCCATCTTTGGAGCCAGGATTTTGGCTAGAGATCTGTTAGTAAAATCATATTACTTGAACTGGGAAAGGTACATGCCGTTCTATACCCGTCTTTAGGAAAGGATGCAACCCCAACCGGGTTAGGAATAAAGATAAATCCCTCGTTCAACCAAGTTCCTGCCTAGTTATCAGTCAGTTCACACACCCGTTTGCACTGGAATACAAAAGTAGGTCATACCTTAGCAAGTTCTTTATACATTCTCATTCCCCCATATGGTCCCTGAATATAATACATCATAGCCCACGTAATAATTTCCTGCGGCGTCCACTCATAACCATCTACATGATTAAACATAAAATCATAAATCCAAGCCGCCAACCCCACCGGACTATCAGTCATCGCAATAGCCAACTGCTCTGGCCTCGTCTGTTGAATATCTCTATACCCCGCATAGAACTCATTGAATCCCTGAAGCTGCTCGATCTGATAATTCTCCTCCACATCAGTCGTCCCGTTTCCATAACGTGCCATATCTGTGGAGTTTGGTGGCACGATAAAGAAATTCGAGAGGGAGGATACGATGGTAGATGGGAACTGTCCGGCCATGTACCGCAGTGTGAAACCCCCAAAGTCACCACCTTGGATTACATATTTTGGGTATCCAAGCTGTTGCGTCATGAGATTATTAAACGCCTCTCCCGTTTCGCGAAGTCCCAGACCGGGATATTCGGGGGCTGGAGAGAAGCCAAAACCGGGGAGACTGGGGGCTACGATATGAAAGGCTGGTATTGATGTATTTGGAGGGTCTGTGAGATGATTTATTATTTTACTCACTTCTAGGAATGAGCCAGGCCAGCCGTGGATGAATAATAACGGAATTGCATCGAGGCGGGGAGATTTATGATGGATGAAGTGGAGGGGGATTGGGTAACTGTAGTTTCCGTCTGCGTAAACGGTGGTGGTGAATTGATTGAGATTTTTGTTGATTTCATCTTGAACGGAGAACCATGAATATTCATTGACCCAATAGTCGCGAATTGTGGTAGTATTGTGGCGAGGGGGGCCATCGGTGAAGTCTGGTTGATTTAAATCCGTAATGTATCGGGTGAGAGACACTTTCAATATGGTTTCACGAATGAAATCTGGGTTGACTGATATCTTGAAGGGTTGAGGCGAGAGTCCGAACCTTGCTCTGAAGTTTTCAATTATTGAGGATAGATTATCCGGTGGAGATATTTGAGGGATTGTCAGGGAGTTGGCTTTGGTAAGGAAAAATATGGACCACGTAAAAAGATGTGAAGAAATCATTTTACTTCTGAGAGTCGCTGAGATCACAAAGTTTTAAATATTGTGTCCTGTAGACATGCCTCTATTTTATACCCCAATCTTTCCTTCAGAGCCATGGCATCATGAATAATCTTGGTCGTTATAGCCAGCATTTTGTCAGCTTCGATTCGAAAGACAAACCACTGCACTTCAACAAATGAATTACTTATCATGACAAGCATTCATTTACCTTTTCCGATCAAGCTCTATATCTTCCAGTAAGACTTTAGCACATCCGTGATAGATTTATGTGCGTCTTACGAAGATACCCTATATATACAGTGGTGATTACTGCACCCGGTTTAATACCGTATGTCCAAAAACGTGATTTTTAAGTGCTTTAACGATTTCATCTAAATGAAAAAAAGAACAATTTAATCACTTTATAACGCAATAGAGTTGCAGATTGACGATTAACTCAATATATATGGTTGATCCAATCAAATTGAATAAAAATCTCGATATTAAATACCTAGATAGTATACGGAAACCATATATGTTATAGGTTATATAATAACTAGTTTTTATATATAAGCATTTCGTTTTTAGTTGTTATCTATAGATTTCTTATTAATTATATTATAAACATTCCTAGTATATATAAACGCAATATAATATTTTATTAACCTTTATCTTTTTTATATTGATAATGATTATAATAAAGGGACATATCAATTACTTGAGAAAGATATACTAACGAAGTTGAGCTTTTGAATAATTTACTGCGGGGTAGGAAATCAGAGAATATTGGAAAAGCTTGGATAGACTTGGATCAGAATCATACACATCATATAGTACGGAATTAGATCGAGAGTTTGGTGATTACGGAAAAGTACATCCATTCCCGAAAACCATAGAATGGAATCGATATATAACAAAAATTCAACTTTACTATACAAACTTCTGAAGTCAAAATACATAATCTTCTAGCTTTCTTTATATGCCATCTTTCTCGACCCTCTTTCCTGCGCCTTCCCGTCACCTTCCTTTTCTCTGTGCACGCCGCTGGAAGCCTGCATGCTCTTTGCCCCTCACTCGTCTGACCGTTCACTTAACTCTTTCTTTTTCTTCGAACCTGTGCTATAGAGGCACGGTTTCCGCACCCTCTTCCTCTAATCCTCTAATTCTCTACATCGGTCAGAAGGTCAGAAGGTCAGAATTCGCAACTCTTTTTCCAAGGAAACAATAAAGAATATTCGCTTGGCGACGTGGCTGGATCCTGACGAACCGAACAGTTTGGGGTGGAAACACAACCTAGAGTCAAAGACGCCCCTCTTGCGAAATTTCCGTCAAACCGTTTGGACAAACGCAGCAACCTGAGTGCCCACAGACCTTTCGATCCTCGTTAAACTTTTATTTCATTAGCAATATCTCTTACCTCCCAACCAAACCTTTTGTTCAAGAATGGCTTCCAACGTCGACCACCAACCAGTTTCTGAGAAGGAAGTTGGCAATGCTTTAGCCAGCCCCACTATGAAAGACGTCAAATACAGAGCCATTGATGAGGCTTTACAAGCTGGAAACAACGATGAGGTAGTCCTGGCGGCGACTCGAATTTTACATAAGATGCACGATGTTGTTATGCATATCCGTGACAACAGAACCTATAGCGCAGATGAGGCCTACGAATTCACCAGAAGCTTGCCAGTAGAGGATCGATACGACGATTTAGATCATATCATCATATCATTAGCAAGCGTGGATCTATCTTTTGAAGAATTGTTAGGATATATGATTATAGATGAGATCTACAAAGATGCTAATGTGTCGGTAAATCAGTTCAAGGCGGAGAAAAAGAATATGATTATCATCGTGAAGAGAATCCAAACTGAGCGGCAAGAGTTAATAAAATCGCTAGAAAAAGTATGGGGAGAGGAACAAAATGGTATGGCTCTCGCCAAGACCTTGATAATGACCTTCGGGTATCTTTTTGTGAAGATCAACGAATGGGCAAAGTGCACTCCAACTCGAGCTCTTCACTTGTTCAATGGGGAGCTTATAGATCGGCTAGATAATCTGCCTAGACAAGGAAAGACATCGACCCGTTCGTTGATGCCATCCGACATTATGAGGGCATGTTTAGTTATAGCAAAGAAAAAGAGCGAAGTCAAATGGGACGAGGAAGCCCTTTTCCGTCTCAACCTACGCTACAATAACGTTGGCATGCTGGGCGAACCCAGTGACGAGTACGCTAGCCAGACCTTTCCACGAGACCGGATTGGAGTCGAAATTGACAGTTTCCCCAAAGTCTGCAAATGCAACAATGTGGAGATTAACAAGGGATGGTATTCGATGCTAAACGAAGGATATGTGGCAAAGGCTATCGTCTGGATGACCATGGCTGAGTTGGTAAGCAATATGCCAAAAGGACTCTGCCACTATCATTGCAATCAGTTAGCCAATGCACTTGGGCTAGAAACGACTCACATCAAGAAAGAAGACCTCTTGGGCCGACTCAAAGTAGTCTATGATCAAAAAGACATCATCGACGACATTGGCATTGATGCCAGTTACTATACATGGCTGAGACACAATAAGCTTTACAAGAAAGAGCGAGAAGAAAAATCAATCGGCACCTTGAAGTTCAGCCCTCCTGAAACCGAAGAGCTACCACGTACTGCCGTACCGCCCCACAAACCAAATTATACCTTACGCGAAAGAGGCTATGTTACTGGAGGACGGCTCACCATACATGATAATGACTTGAAAGTATTGGTCCGGCGGGTGGTCGATATGTACGTACATCACGACCGTCTGGCTGGTCAGTCCGCCGGTTTTGCGTACCATTGCTACTTCGCACCAATCCAACAGTTAGCAAGAAGAGACTTGAAGCTATGGTACATAGTTTGTTCGCAGCGCTTGGATGGAGAATATAGGTTGGTCACGATTCCTCGACCCATGATGATCATCCAAGACAGCGAAAATTATAGATCTGTGTTCACCAACGGGAATGCTAGAGAAATCTTTGGGGCAGCAGGAATTGTGGCCAAGGAAAGTCAAGTGACGGGATATATCTTGCACGATCTGTGCAGTGAGGGTCAAGAGCGAAGCCAAGCTATTGATTTACTTGTACCAGCAAAGGGCAAGAGTTGGGGTTTGGAGTCGCACAGGTACTTTGACACTCAAGCCAGTCTATTTGATAAAGGCACGTGGCAAGACTTAACACCAAAAATCGGCTTCGCTCCTTTTGAAAACGCATTGAAGAAAAATGCACTTGGCTGGCAAACTCTTGACAAAAAGGAACGATCAATTATAGTTGCCCCAGGACTTCCGATGAGGATAGTCACTGATTGCGGTGATGCTACGTTTGCTGTTTCCCCTATACCATTCGCCGCTGTCAAATTCAATAAGTACGGACAAGCAGAAAACACCCTAGAAAATGGAATGTCTTACGCAGAAGTTCGGATATCGCATACAGAGCTCCGCCCAATCTTCGACGATAATATTACAAAATTTGGGAAACACACGATACCCAAGTTTCCACCCGAAGTACGAATTCTGAACTGCCATCCTGTCGAGCAAGCTCTGGTGGGAGCACTCTCATGGGATGATCCTATGGTAGTGAAGGAGGCGCTACGTCTTTTGGCGTTACCCAAGGACCAGTTCGACAAGTTCTATAAAACACATTCCACAAAAGCCAAAGAAGATTTGAGGAAAGCCACAAGAGAAGTCATGAAACTAGAACGAGCCTATGGAGAACGATCTTTTTTCAACATCATGGATGAAGAAGCAGGAGGAGAACTTGTCGAGGAACCAGACGAGGATGATGAACTTGCAACTACCCGGAGGCGAGACAAAGACGACTGTATCTGCAGACAAAAAGAAAGCACAGATCCAAGTCAAAGAAAACGCAAGAAAGTGGTTAGACCTGCTGGGAAACCTCGACAGCTCCAAGTAAGCCAAGAAGTCGGTGAATCTTCGACCGCAGCTGGTGAAGGAGCCATCAAAATGGGCGACGAAACCGACGACCCCCAATGCCGGCAAAAACAGAAAGGCAAGGGCCGAAAGCTTAGTGGAAGCGACAACTCGATACTGCCAGCCAAGAAGAGGACAAAGCCTTCAAAGCCCTCGGCACAGGTTCCTGCGGCAGACAAACAAGCTCGAAGCAGCAGACCTTTTGGACTCTCTAAATATTAGTTAAAGGCTTTTGAGCTTACAGATGGACTTGTAATTGCAGCTGATTCTTGATTAACAGATGGACAGACAGTTTAATTAGTAGTTGTTAGAAGTGCGATTGTGTGGTGATCGGGACAGTCGAGAATGGGACGGAAGGGGAAGTGCGGAAACCACATGTGACTCAAAGAGACATTTATTAATTGAATATATTTATTCTTTCCTGATAATGATTACATTTTTCCCCTTTGCCAGAGACGAATTGTAACTATTTCCAGGTACCGTCTAGGGCTGGACAGCTCTGCTGCATGTGATGTGTGTGATAGTAGTCCCACTATTTCCAGCACCTGGGCGGCTTTGGGGAAGGTAGGCAATATAAGTAGGGTAACTGATGCCCCCGCAACAACCGCAAAATCCGACTCTACATATAATTTTAATCTGTAGGCCGAAATTCAGATGCCAAATCACGTAAACTGATCGCAATAAAATTTGGAGTTCCAGTTTTTGCTTCTGCCCCGAATCCCTTCTACTTCGTCTCAGGCATATTAACTTAAATTTCAACCCCTCTATATTAGTAAAGTAAGATTACATTTAGATTATTATTTGAGATCGATTCATTTAATAAACTCTAGCATTTAACACCAACTTATATATTTAAATTAATTTGTATAACAAATCTATAAAGTGAAGTCTATAGCCTTTATGTGACTAGCTATATGATATTTACTAGGCAGGGGCCGAGGCATGACAGATTCATTTACATTAAAGCAGAGTCAACTTCTTAATAATAGTGGTACAATGAAAAGCTTCATATGCTAATTCTCCAACCCGCAAAGAACCATCGGGTAAATACTAGTGAAGGGGTCACATATAACCGGTTCATCACCTACGTTCCCCTGGCAAGATACCGTCGGTTTACCTGGACAAATAACAACACCCGCTCCCGACCGATCTCCCTTGTAGTTACAACCATTACCCGCGCCATCCGTTGGAAGAAACCAGGTGCCTTGAGGGTAAGGAATAGGATTTGGAAGCGGATCCGTATTTGTAATATTTTGGTCCTCGATGCCCGCCTTTCCACTGATTTGGCATAAATTCACACGACTTAAATTGATGTCTACCAACTTATTGACATACATATACCACAGATTTCCAGTGGACTTTTTGTTTTCATCAGTTTTATGCCAGAAGTTCATTTCAAACATGTTAACTGGAGTTGTAGCTTCAATCGCTGGAGTGGTTGTGGAGGCCGCGTGAGTTGATGGGAGAGTGGTTGTGGAGGCCGCGTGAGTTGATGGGAGAGTGGTCTTTGAATGTGGAGCGGGTGTAACAGTAGCGGTCGCTAGCGCTGGAAATGGCGTAGAGCTTTCACTACCGAACCAACAATCTATCGGATTGTTGAAAGGACAAGACGAAGAAGTACCAGAGCTTGTCACAGAACCAGTTTTCTTAGTTGCGGAGGCAGATGGTAAGCTCGAGCTCTCAAAGTTATTTTGACTGCTAGACACCTTTGAGGTGACAAACTGTGTAGAGCTGACAGAATTATTGGATATTTGCTGGCTCCCGGTCGCAAACACACTCGAACTGTACTGAGCCGCAGACCAAGATAATTCCATCGAGATATCTGAGCTCGCATCCAGACTCCCTGATGCCGTAGCGAACGCCTTGGCAAGCTCCGATTGTATTGCTTCTTGTATGCTGATGTAGTCTAATGGTACCGAATGTTCGTATGCAGTTTGTGTGTTCGTGGCGTTTACTGAAGATATCGTAGATGAGGTAGTTGCGGTTCGGGAACATGCGGATATTGTTGAGCATACGGTGCTACATCTTTGAGTGCTGCCAGCGGAAACGGCGCAGGAGGCTATACATGAAGATACAGCCGAGGCGCTACATGTGGATGATGCTATGGATGTAGTCGTTGCGGTTCCAGAACATGTCGTTATCGTCGAACAGACTGATGTGCAACCATGAGTGACGGTTCCGGAAATAGCGCAAGAGTTTGTGCAACGTGGAACTGCCGATGGTCTACAAGTGGATGAAGATGATGATAACGAAGAAGTTGATGTTGAAGATCTCTTCGAGCTCTTATCTTCATCGGGATTATCTGGAAATGACTCTTGAGGAGGGTATATATCAAATGTTAACCAATCAGGCAGCGGCAATTTGATACCTTTGACAATCGGAAATACAAGATGACATGCATCGTCAAGAGTTCCATCGACGAGCTCGCTTGCGAAATTGAAAACTGCCCCAAAAATCCCGCCGTGATGAACTTTAGGAAGAGGTTCGCAAGCATCTTTGGGAATGGTCACTTTGACGAACGGAATCTTAATATCGTCATTGCTCTCTGAATCAGGATTCTTGACCATCACGGTAGGAAAGCTGTTCAAATTGGTGAGACTTGGAATGTAGAGGGTTGAGGCGGTGAAGATACTAAGAATATTTTCTGTTGTGCTAGGAGTGTATCCCTCCCAAAATATAGGAACCTAGAATTTTGACTGATCAATGCTATATTCTTTGATGGGCAATTCATTAAAAGTAAAGACATATGTTCTCACTAGTTGTACATACAGTAAAGGTAGCTGTGGGGATGGAAGTAGTCGAGATTGAGCACCAAATATTGTCGACTTCATCCGTAGCTGTACACAGAGGAAGCGATGATGCATCAGATGTATATATCACAAGCGTGCTTGATTTGACAACGGTGACAAATCCTCCAGGTTGGGTACTTGTGAGCGTAAAATCACTAAAATACCCTTCCGTTGGTGTGAGTGGATTGTTGATAGAAGAGGATGTAGTTGTGTTGTTGCCCAAAGTTAGATTACGTGATAGATTAGGTACTGTCGTGCCCGTTGGCACAATAAGAGATGTCGGAGCCGGGGAAAGTATGGATGCCGATGAAATCTGGACGCCAGTCGATGGTAAGGAAATGTAGGATGAAAAAGCTGACTGTGCATGTGAAGCGCTAAGAAGGACAATTGAAGATGGTGAAACTATTGATGAAGTAAGTAGGATGTTTGATCCAATGAACATGGTGGTATTTGAGAGCCAGGCAGAAGATGATTTTGATGATGGATTGAAACCGG
Source organism: Ciborinia camelliae (assembly GCA_025890175.1). NCBI lineage: Eukaryota > Fungi > Ascomycota > Leotiomycetes > Helotiales > Sclerotiniaceae > Ciborinia > Ciborinia camelliae. Next base: position 1,861,817 of record JANPYM010000004.1, read on the forward strand.
TGTTAAATGCAGGGGTGAAAGGTGTGGAATTTTGCCAGACTGGAGATAATGGTAAAGCGGGATTGGAGCCAGTATTTGCCACAGTCGGGGTCAATAACACCTGGCCGCTTATAGCGCGGGTAGATGTGAGTAATGATAATGATTCCGAGGAAGCTTTGCTATATGCGGATACGTTGGATAAGGGTGAAGTTGAAGAAGTTGCTATGGTTCCTGTAGCCTGTCGCTTGAATCTCCTCCTGGGAACTTTTGGGGGAGGTTCATTATTTGTCGAGTTGGATGTTCGCGCTCGCAATTTTCTAGTTGGAGCCCAAGTCGTACCAACCAGTACGGTGTTAGCAAGATTCCCCGATAAATCGATTTTAATATTAGGGTCAATGGGCAAGATCTTGCCATCAGAACTGATTGTTCTCCCTTGGGTAAGTTGATGAGCACCGATACCGAAGTAAGCCCATGAGTCTGTTATACGAGTGTAAGTACATTGGCATCTAAGGACAAAGTGTGTTCTTACCTGCGTTCGTATACGCTGATTTTGGTTGACGACGGGCCAGAGGATATATGTTCTTCCATTGATATGCGCCAAGATTCCAAGCTCGGTTATCACTTATCTTTTGTGTTGCCAAGTTGTGGTTTGGATTACTCTCATCGACTGGAATAGCGTGGGTGAGCTGATTGTGGACTAAGTATTAGTGCAGCTCCTGCATCATACTCTGGTGGGACCTACTTCATGTAATAAAGTTGAACAAAAGAAGGCGATTCTATCTACCGGATAGTCATGGAAATAAGATATGCTGTTGCTCACCCCATTGATGATACTGTACCAGAGTTTGACTGGGATGGACAAGTGGGTCCTGAATTTCAAACTTAACTCCTACGATTGACATCGTAGGTTAGCAATATGATGACTTTCAGGCGTAAACGAAATCTTCTTACCAAGTCCAGATACCAGGGGCAAAGCTGGATGATAGGATATTCTAGTCCATCACCTGTTGGCTGGGTTACGGCTGCATCTAAGAACTTGAGACGAGGACTGCTGTTGCACGTTTCATAGTCTTCGTCTGATATCCTGTCTTTTGTGTTTTTCGAATTTACATAATATCCATCATTGTTCTTCGACGTTTGTGGATTATTGTCTCTTTCAAATCGTGACAAATCACAATACATCATCTATGAAATATTTATGTCAGTTAAGAGTACGTTCTATTACCTGCATGAAATAAGTTATTACCACGTCCGTAGCCTGTAAAGTGGCTAGATTAGGGTCAGGCTGCGCAGTTCCAGATGCTGCACCACCAGGGACTGGCCACGCAAAGTTGTTCAATATATATTCTAGCCCGTCTAAAGACTTTTGTCAGTAATAGAGCATGCAAAAGATCGCAAAACAACATGCGATCTGGGTCACTTACTTTTGATGTATTGATAATTCCAGGGAGCATTCATTGGTGCATATCGATATAGAGAACCAAAGATTCTCCCAGCTAAGTCTCGACTTTCTGTATCTGGGAAGCCCCATGGGCTGTCCGGAATATCTTGAATGGGACCACCTATAGCAACCTGGGCAAGCTGAGCCATTTCAAAGGCAGCCGGAACAACCTCATCGAGCATTTTCACGTAATCTACACAATGTTAGTATCCTTATATTTGAGGCGCCTTAAATATTTAGAAGGAAAGTACTTTTGCATGATACCGAGTCATAGTATATTCTAGCCGAAACATTGGCAAACAAAATGAAAAGAGCTAAGAGAAAGCGAGTAAATCTTTGGCTAGCCATACCGGCCATTTGCTGAGAGCAACGAACCAAGAAAATGAACCGCCTTGCAGGCGAATATCTCCCAAGAAAAGAGATGTGCTTATATCTCATATTAACTGCGTGGAGTACCATTTATAAAAGGAGAGAACAAGGCAGCGAGACACATCTTGGGAGGCACACTGGGGATCCAACAAATCCCAAAATATACTCTACCCAAGGGCTCAACTTTCACGTTTGTTCTTCAGTGAAGACTGTTAGAATTGATACTATTTTTGTTTTATTTTGAAACTCTTTCGCAGCTCTTGAGTAGGTATGCCACTCTTCTAATCCCACGAGAAGTTGAGGGGCTGAATATTTCCCTCCCTTTCAAGAGTAGCATACAACCTATAAACCCCAATTATTGTTGGCGTCATAGTTATTTTCAGTACGGCTGTGCCTTCGTTATACCTTTAAATCAGATTGCAATTGCCTCGAGGTTGTTGAGAAAATCGTCCCAGTGTCGATCTCCCAGAGATTCGGCCAATTATCCTTGTTGAGAGAGTTATGCAATGAATTAGATTGTTCTTCAATGGCTGGCTTATGTTGATTTTCCATAGTGCGCCACTCCCGGGTTGAATTACTTCTCGATACCACCAACTAATACCAACCAACACCAACCACATATGCGGTCCTTCAGCATAGCCTTAGAATATCTCAAAAGATAACGGAGACCTTGACTTCGTACTAGGCTATCATACCAAGCACACCAAAAGCAACCTTTATGTCCTTCCAAGACTTTAGACCAAACTTTTGGGCCCCTCCCATTGTTTTGGAGCGGGGAATTCGATCAAGGGGCAGGTATAACCCAAAGGATTATCTGTTCTTTACTTGGAGTCATGGTGATGAAAAATGTGTGTTGTAAATATGACAATACATGCAACTATATATACCCTGTATGCCAGTCGTATGGGGTTTGCCCGGTGACCTGCTTATTATTTTCAAAGTACATCCATCAGATCTGAAAGGTTCAACGATGATGTTCGAGCGAATATGAGATAGTTAGCGAAAATTATGATCGTGAAATGATTAATTGGAGCAACCAATTTTTAACTTGCAGAGTTTGTAATTGATGAAGAATAAGAACTTCAGATTTCGATAGGGTAGAGTGAATGGTGGCTGTGCCAATGAACTGCTAGGGTCACTGTAGCATGTGACATATCCTTGTTGCCAGATAAGGCACAGTTAGCAGGCACAGCTGGAAGGCACAACTTGAATGGTCTATTTTGGAATCGAGTCTTCAGGAATACCTGAATACCGTTCCTGTCCAACTGTATCTCATCTTCACTTTTTTCATTCCAGAAATTCATTCCCACACAATCTATCTAGTATGGCACACCAAGGACTCCCACCATCACCAGGACCCCAACAGATACCCTTCTGGGAAGAAATCGTGTTAAAATATGTCGCGTTGCCAATTGGCTTTGTATTAATCGGTCCTCCATATGTTGTTCTGCTTGGTGTGAGCTGGTGCTATGGGACTCTAAAGCGTACCGACTTCAATCCGATGTCACGACGCCGAAAAAGGCGAAGGAAAGAGAGGCTGGAAATTGTGGGGAGGGAATGGGACAAAACCCAGAAGGAAAGGATAGCACGAAGAGGCCTTCCGAATGAGGTGGAAGGGAGAGAGAGGGAGGACGGAATATTTTGGGATGGGAAAGTCGACCAGCAGAATAATAGTATGCTGTGCACATTACCGAGAGAGGTAAGAGATATGATCTGGAAAGAAGTGGTAGGGGGGTATCTGGTCCATTTTATTTGGTTGGATGCATATAGAAGGTTTGATGTATTCAGATGCAAGGGAGGAGAGGGAAGGTGTATTGGAGAAGCCTGTAATGGAATCAAGAAGGAAAAAGGCATAAAAGATCTGTGGGGGAATGTAGACCTACTAGGTCATTTGTTGGTTTGTCGTAAGATGTGAGTTTACCGCCATTCTCAAAAACCCCAGACTAATCAGTTTGAAATAGGTATGAGGAGATACTCCCGATCCTTTATGGGGAAAACTATTTTCGGTTTCTCACTCTAGACAACGTGATTAGATTCTCCCTCACAATTCCTCTTCAGCAACTATTCATGATGAAACAGTCACAGTGGGCAGTACCAAAGTAAGATCTCCAATATTCTATCTGGTTTATCTCGAACCCAGAAACTAATTTTGCAAGATTACTGAATGGATACGTCAAATACTACTACGAAGATGATTTCACTTATTCTGCATGGCCGGAATGCAAGGGTGTGGAAGAGGATTGTTATTGCTTAAAATGCTGGAAAAAAGGAAATTGGCAGAAGAAAGGTGAGGGTTTTCAGGGGCTATGTAATTCTTACTGGACTCATGATCCGGCGTCGAGATTTTGGCAATGAATGACAATCTGAGTTTCAAGTCAAAACAATTTCGTGAAATATCACATGCGAACCGCATAGTTCTCCTCAAAATGTAACTATTCGCCGCATTTCAATATCAGCTTTCACAGCTACCCCTTGAATGCAGGTTTGACCACCCGTAGCTTACCGGGGGTATTCGACATCTGCGGATGGCGGACCCTACCCCGTAAGGCTTTATGGGGTTGTTAGGGCACGTTTGGATGTCAAAATCCGCAAAACTATCCGCATTTTTCAGCAAAATAGAATGGTTAGATAGTTTCCTTCGAGCCAAAAACTGTAAAGAGTGGTGTTTATGACTGACAAGGCGCCCATGCAGTGATACCAATTCCGGCAACGACGATGCTCATTTCAATTACGAGACAACCAATGCTTTGTCCACCGCAAATTTTGACGTTCTGCCATCCATATTTCTGTATAGATCAGGAACAAATCTTTTGAATCAAGCAGCCATATATTTAGACCCTGGACTGATTGCTATGAAATTAAGCATTTCTAGCTCGATATTTTTGACCATGGCCTGGGACGATATCGAGTTACCGTTCCTGTACTTGTACAATACCGGCGGATCCGTCAGGACTACTCGCGGGCGATTTGTTTCCGGTTTCTGATTTTTCTTTTGGACATCTTCATGTATGCGAGATCGATAGGCAGGGGATTCCTCATTTTAGAAACTAATGAGTGGGATTATATACGTGCTACTTGCACTTGTTAAGTTGTGGAATTGGTCACGAAAAGATTACACATGATAAGATTACGATGAAGCCAAAAGTGTGCCAGGAGCTGCTGAAACCTATTGAATTTAACCACCGTATACTTGACACTAGAAATATATTCACCGATCATTTACCATTAAAATGCCTAACCCATACACCTTAGATAGCCGACACCCCAACCGAAACATCTCCGAGAAAACTAACCAGTGAATATATTCTCCCACTAACCCTTCGTAGCCCTCGCCCTAAACTCCACATAAGGACCATCCTTCATACTCGTAAAACTATCCCTCAACTGATACTCATCCTTTCTCTGTCTCCCAACCTCCATATTTTCATTGCCCTCACCAACGGTATATCCCTCCGCCATTCTCATCTCATACATAAAAACCACTCTCGCTAAACTAGTCATGAGCTCCACATACGCGACCCCCTTCCCAATGCATCCTCTAGGACCAATGCTAAAAGGACAGAATGCGCTTTGGGCGAGTGCTACCGATTCCTTTGTGACGTGAGGCAAAGAAGAAGGGATCCAGCGTTCGGGGAGGAAGGTGAATGGGGAAGGGTAGTATGTGGGGTTGTGGTGTATGGCGTAGTGTGGAGTTCCAACTACGTAGCCTGCGGGGATGTGAAGTCCATCGATGTCAATGCCGCCGGGAAGGACCTCGCGGGGAAGGATGCCGCCGACAGGTGGAGAGAGACGCATTGACTCGTCAACTACAGCTCTTAGATATTCGCATCTGTTGAGTGTAGGACTGGAATGGATATCTTCGATATCAGAAAAGGTGGACAAGATTTCTTTGGTGAGAATCTCTAATTTATCCGGGTTGTGAACCAAGTAGAAGAAAGCCGCCGCAAGAGCCGTGGAGGTGGTATCAGATCCAGCAATAATAAGCAAGTTACTCTCGCCCCAAAGCTCCGGAGTTGTAAATCCTTGTCCAGTTTCTGCATCACGAGCATTGAGAAGATAGTAGAAGAAATCCTTTCGGTCAGTATCAAGTCCAATCTTTGTTCTTTCGGCAGCTTGAGCTCTGCTGTATGCCATGTACTTCATTCTCTGAGCATAAATTTTATGAAAGAGAATTTTACTCAAACCAATCGTTTTAATGATTGGGTATGTGCCAGTCTATAAAGTTAGCAAGCGTGCTCCAGATGCATAGATCAAGCACTTACAATCAAGTGAGTGTGTGCAGCATTTCCAATCAAATCAATCACATGGTGATTCGATGCATTCTCCAACATCTCAAATGCTTTACCAAAACAAAGATCACCCATGACATCAAATGTCAGGTAATTACACCAATCAGACATGTTCTGAGCGACACTCCATCCACCAGTAGATTTTTCTGCTGATGCTTGTGGTTGACCAAGGTTAGTACAGAAAGTTCTGACATTTGCCATGATATACTTCTCCATGGTCTTAATAGCACTGTCTGAGAATGCATGGGATAGAACTCTTCTTTTTCTTGCATGACTTGCTTTATCAATGCTGCTGTGAGTATTGAATGTATCCTTGGTTGGAGGAAAGACTGAATAAAATTGAGACTTCTTGACGTTCGATTTGTGGCCATATATCGTTTTCAATGCGGTGTTTGAATTGATCGAGAGACTATCAGGACCATATCGAAACACGGGACCTAGTCGATTAGTATCATCAAACCTTTACTGGGGCGGCAAATATTCACCATATTTCTCATGGCATCTATAAAACTCAAGATGTCTGTCACCTTTCCATGCATGATATACCGAATACCAATCTGTAATCTTCGCAAGGAACGGACCAGGATATTTTGCGAAAGGATGAATTGTCAGTCGATAAATCGTAAGAATGGTAAGCTACAATGTGGTCAGCAGAGATGACTTGCACCATGCAAGGAACACTCACGTATACCACGGAGATAGTTGTTGCAAATAGTAGAGCCCAAAGGGTTCCACTTAGGATAAAAGTCATCGTGAATGGATGTGCCATTATGGTCGAGAAATTGTATTGACAGATTGAAAAATTGCTCTCAGGAATATCGCGATAGAGGTTCTTAAGAGTTACTCGTATTTAGCTACGGCACTTCTTTTATGTAGGTCATGAGCTGTACTGAATTGTTTCAGATGCATTCGATACCATAGATGACATTCATTCATTCACCAACTTTGGCCGTACGATTGATTTTCAGTGAATGCCGAGAATGCCAAAACACTTATGACGATGGAAATGAATGCATGTAACCAAGTTGAGAAGGTAACAGTAACACAAGAGGCAGAAGAAACGAAAAGCAATGCCTACTGCAGAGAACTTCCCAATTGAGATACGGTTGACCAAGATTTACTCGTGATGATGTAGCCTTTGTCCGACGGTAACCGAAAACCATATTCAGACAAAGGGGTAACCTTGATTTGAATCTACTTTAAATTTGTCGGTACCTACCATTGAGCACATGAACACGGATACCTCCCGCACTGAATAGCGTAGCACAATGCCGAAGGAAGCCATACTGCGGGGATCCCGGGTTGAAGTTACATTGCAGGTAGATTGTCTTGTCCGTAGTAATAAAGAGCTGCTGGACTCATTGTAATGAATAACAATAGAGACCCTATCATTGACAACAGAACTTTATCAAGGCACAAGTCCGAATGTCAACAAATATCTATAAGGTTGGAAGTATCCAAATAAAGTTCGAAAAGGATCGACGTGGGGAAATCGGAAATCAGAAATCGGAGAATTGATATCTTCTGCGGGGGGTCAGATTAGTCAGCAACCATGCTTGTGGGAGCAACAGGATTGGATTTATCAAGTCACCTGCACATTAGACTAGCGTAGAGTTAGCTTAGGACCTGGCTTGTAAGCAGCCACACTTTAGATCTCAATCCATACCTACCCTTCATCTCCGAAAGTAACACTATTTCTGTGAACAAAAAGCGCAACCATCCCATACCAAATCATTTATGAACGGAATGCCAAAAATATAGTTTTTGATCTCAACCTTGAAATCCTTACACTCCACCAAAAAACAAAAGAAAAAGAAAAAAAAATTTCTCGGTAACGCCCCTTCATCTCGAAAAAATCGATAGTCTTCGAGAATTCCACAACATATATTCCAGAAAACCCCCAAAAACACAGATACCAGAGATACAAGAGTTTTGTTGCACATCTGCGACAGCTGTCAATCTTCGGAAAGTGGAGCTTACTGAGCTTACTGGGCCAGGTTGTGTTTTGTTGCACGTCTTGACAGCTGGCATGACAGGTGTCAAATATATAGTGGGGTTTGCGTAATGGGGATATGGATCTTTGGAGATCTAGAAACAATTGAAATTTTGAAAGTAAAGGTCTTCGATCTTCGGATGGAAGGGAATTAATACGCCTTGTTAGGTTGTTGAACCACAATGAACAACTTCTTGGTATGTTTTTGAACTGTCAATTGCATGCCGGGATAATGGTGCCTAGTCTATACTAATATCCCTCAACCCAAAACACCTCATCAACCATTTATTGTCGATAATCATTTATGGTAAACAGTAACCGCCATCACAAATGATATCAGTTCCGGTACAGTAACTTGAGGCGTCACTTGAGAGGAAAAGGAACACACCCTTCAACTCGTGAGCCTCTCCTTCTCTTCCCATTGGTATCTTATCCTTCCAAATAGCCTTTGTTTCGGGAGGGCAGAATTGGGAAATCTCAGTTGCGATATAACCCGGGGAAACGGTGTTGGAGCGTGCAAATCCTGCCCATTCTACTGCGAGAGATTTACCTGTATATAATTAGTATGCCGTACAGAAAAGAGGGGTAAATGTACGAACATAGATGAATAACACCAGCTTTGGCAGCATTGTATGCAGCCTGCAACTGTGGGATATTGACAATGTGCGCACTCATACTCGCGGTTGCCACAAAGCTTCCGTAACTGAATCCCTCCAATTGCTTTCCATCAATGGTGGTACCCTCTTTCTTCTGTCTTCTCCAGTGTCGACCGGCGGCACGAGCACAATAGAAAGTACCATCCAAATCTGTTGTTACAACCTTCTTGTAGTGATCAAGTTCTCCATCAAGGGCGGGACCTTGAATCCATGGAATTCCAGAATTTGCAATGAAGATGTCGAGACGACCATTGAGGTCAGTTACGGCAGTGTTGACAGCCTGTTCAACGGCTTCGAAGGAGGTAACGTTGACCTGGTATGCTTTGCCTGTTTGTTGGGGTGACAATTAGTTTTTGTCCCAAACGACTTCAGGTGGTTACAGTAAGCAGGAATACGAACAAATAACACCATATTCCTTCTCAATCTTTTCGGCCTCATGGATAGCCTTTTTGTTGCTATTATACCAAATAGCAACATTAGCACCAGCTTCAGCTAGCGCGTGGGCAACAGCGAGTCCGATTCCAGCCCCGGCACCAGATACAATGGCGGTTCGTCCTTTGAGTGAAAACATGGGCAACACCTTGGATGTGTAGGTGGGGGCCTCCGTGAGGTTATGTTTAAACTTTCCATCTTTCAATGCTTCGCCTGCCATTGTTGCGGTTTGATGTATTGATCGGTTGGAAAAGTAGGGAAATAATGGTTTGGGTTGAAGAAGAGTAGATTGGATGTGATGATGTTGATGTTGCGAATGGATAATGGAGGCAGGTATGGAGGTAGATATGGAGGAAGCTGTTCGCATCCGTAAGACGTAGTGGGGTCGCACGATGGACATCTTGTACAAGCATGTACAATGTCGGGATTGCGATTGTCAGGGTCGTCTGTAATATGACTGGAGCGCTTCATGCATCACATATGCACAATAAGGCGTATTGGCCAATTATCATGTAGATGGAAGTGGAAGGAGATGTAATGAATGCCATCTTTGTCCGTCTAGGCCCGTTAATGAACAGTAGCTGATACATCCTGCCATTTTGGAAGGTCTTTTCATGAAAGAAAATTTGTCGGAAACCTTAATGTGGCAATTCCGACGGCGGTGACGAAGAAAGGAAGTTGACGTCGTATGTTTGTAAAGCCAAATGGGAATAGGAAGTCGGAGTTGCCCCTGAGCTAAAACCCCACATTGCTTATTTCCAACCTTGTGGGCTATTTCTTTAGCGTTATTTCGGAACCAAATACCCAGCAAATACTCCGCGTATCACTAAATATCCAGTTCAACAAACAACTACAATTACAGTACTCGAGTATGGATAAGCTTATTATTTCGTACAACATACCATTGATAATGATTTTACCTTTATCTTCCTAAGATCCGTGAAGAGACGCGCGTGAATTAAATATTTAGATTGGATCAACGATCTAGGAAAGTACAATACAATCGCAGAACCCGGTCGCTTCAATAAGGTTAAGGATATAACCATATGAATTCGTTGGCAAAAGAGAAGATTGATATAATGAAAATGGGTGTTTTCTGGCTTTGCGAGTAGCATGAATTAGAAATTGTTGGACTTCTGCTCCCATCTTGAGAGGCTATAGGCTATCCCAGGAAGTGAGACTTTCTCCAAATTTCACACTCTATACACATATACCACAAGTGAGAGTCCTGGCAAAGGATCGATACCAACAGTCCGATGATGTCTCCTAAAGAACTGTCTCGTAAAGAATAGCAAGTCGCAGCCGAGATGTCTACAGCGTAGCTTACCCACGGAATTTCACCAAGTTTCCATCAGCCCCAGGTTTTGCTACTATCTTTCGAAGTTCAGGATACTCAAGCTACATCTTCCTTATCAGACCCGCACCAGATTGCGGAACTTTCACACCACACACAATACTAATGCTACGCACATCTCTCCTATAAGCATTAATCGTGCAACCGCATACAAACACCTTCGAAGAGACAAAATCCACGGGAATCAACGGGAAAGATATATGATTTTTCTTATTTGGCACCTTGAAATGCTTTTCCGTAGGTATAGAATCATGGTACCGTTGATAGTATCACAAGAGATGGAGCATTAGCAAAGAGAGATGGATCAATCACCTGTTGAAGTCAATCTGAGAAACAAATTTATTCTGATATCTAGATGTTCTCTGGTTTACTAATCAGACCCTTCATTGTTTCAATCTTTCTTCGACATTCAACACTCTTATCTAGTTTACATGCCTAATTGTACTTTTCATCTCTTCAGATTTTTTTCAACAATATATTTATTCATCTAGATCTGAAACTTCCACAATATCTTAAACAAACAATTAGACGATACTCTTGAAATCTAAAGATAGAAATATGGATCTATTTACAATACGGAATACTGGATACAGAACTCCGACCATTGCCCCTTACATGTGCAATCTGTCCCCGCAACCCCGCCGAGTCCCACTCCCCCAAAATAAATCAGCGCGCTTTACCCAATGCAGTAGCTCCGACGCCGCTCAGCCCTACTATCGAATCCTCCGAACACTCCTCTCCCTCCGCTCCCATCAGAAGTTCCATGCCGGAAACCTGTACACCGCCTGATAAAAAAAAAAAATTGCATGATCACGGCCCGAATACATTCATTCTGCATACCTAGGTACCCTTCATCCATTTCATAGTCTGTATCCGCTTCATCTTTTCCATGCACTGCATCCTTCAATCCAGGCTGTTCGACTGGCTGCTGTTTGCTCTTGAATGGATCTTCCAACCTATTTTGAACATTTGGTCGACTTTCTAGAAAGTCTCTCGACGCGTCCCAATGTGCGAGATTCTGTTCTAGCTCCCAGCTATGACTTGTTGGACTGGTGTCTTTCCGATGTACCAAGTGGTTCCTCTTGTTGTCCCTAAACATAGAATCTATGATTGTTTCTACTAATCATAAGGGACCTCTGGATAGATTGGCTGTAGTTCGGTTTACATCAAATAGTTCTTCCAGACTATCGTGAAATTACCCGTGTCGTCCAAATCAGGAGACACCATAAACTTAACTTCCCACATCTGAAACGTTTGGTTCGCGACCTCAAAGGATCGTCATAATATCGGCGTCATAATCTCTCCCCATACCTCTACCACTCCAGGTTGCCAAATAGGTGTTACAAACGATTACTAAAATCAGACCTGGAAACTCGGCAATCAAAAAGAATCCAAATACTGGGAAACGATTTGTGCGAGCATTTGTCCAGTACTACTTGTAAACCGCCTCGATCTAAATTCTTACGATATCTCCCTCTTGCTCCATAGTATTTGATAAACTCAGTGCACCATCTATCATAGCATCGATCCAGTTTCTATCAATATAAAAATAGCGGAACGACTCAGGTGGGAGGTTATTTTCATCAGTGAAGCGATAGAAGGAGTTATGGTCGGTTGGGATGTTTGAAAGAGTAGTTTATCCACAAAGGAATTGAAAAATTGCGGCCCAGTTCTGGGATAATGGGGAGTTGCTCCCGTTATAGAAGTTTCCGTCCAGACTTTGGGCGAAATTTGAACCCGTATTCCAAGCCGCCTGTTCAATCCCAGCCTGTGAAAGGTCTTGGGGTGTATCGTTGGTTCAGCTATCATTTTGAGCACTGCATTGGTGTCGTCGAAAGTTTTTATTCTGACACGGTTGACTGCGAAACGGAAAGTCTCATCCATATCAGCCAGATCCCTATCGAAAAGCCAGGCTGACTTGTATGTAGCGTCCATTGGAACATCTGTTGATGTTGACAAAGACATTGATGATGGATGTAATGCATGTGAATCGTAACGGTCATTCATAATTATAAGATCCTCAGCAAATGATAAATTTCGGAGGAGCTGTCAATGGAGGCAAGCGAGCGGGAGAACGTCGAATATGATTGTTGTTCTAGAGCACAGACAATAAACGCCATATCCATCGGTTGGTATCACCTCGGTGGTATTGATACAGTTGATCAACTGGTATGTGCAAATAGAGTATTACAATATGGTTGTTGTATTGAAGGTATGGAAGCTAGGACTCCTAGGAGGGGCTTATATGCCCGAAAGTCGCGACACCATGCGATCTGAATGCAGCTGTTTTCATGTTGTGGGTTACCATTGACGAGCGGACGAGAGACCGAAGATGAGTTGATATCCATATCTTCCGTCGATTCGGAATGTTGGTTTCAACATTGTGGACCAGTTAATCATAAACTAGAAGATATTCAGTAGTGCTATTGTCCCAGTGAAGCTCAGATATTCAGATGCTATGTGCGGCAATGAATGTATCCAACGTTACGTCAGGTCTGAATATGCAATTGGTGAAGGTTGGGTTGAGTAGAAACGGAGGCAGGTGAAGTTTAGCTTGATTATCACATGGTCTTAATATGTAAGTTAGCCCCCTCGCCGTTTCCCAGACTTAGCAGCTGTAACATAACGCCACCGCTGGACGTGGAACTTCAGACGACTTATATAAGCTTTCGACGCAGTTGATAGATACCGTAGTAAGTTTCGAAATTCTTCCTGTAACGTTCTCATAATTAAACAGAGAAAGAGGTACGGACTGGACAATAATTTGCAAAACGCACGCGTGATTAGGAGTCGCTATCTTCCGGTAACTATGTAGCAACCTTGACATAAGTGATGGGCTGTATTGATACCATGACTCCATTGCCA